>CAUYPK010045402.1:0-14072 GCA_963574355.1 Loris lydekkerianus
TTTACTAAGAAGAATATGTTCCAGCTCCATCCATGTAAACACGAAAGAGGTGAAGTCTCCATCTTTCTTTAAGGCTGCATAATATTCCATGGTGTACATAAAAGGGTTCATAGGAGGCAATTTTTCGAGATCCTACCTACCCAAAGTGGCTTTTATTTTATTTCGATACATATTCAAGAGTTAGGCTGAATATTTTCCTTCCAACTTTTGAAGGTAGTGTTTCATTCATGGAGTTCTGGATCCCCGGGTCGCTGTTGAGACCCCAGACCTTTTGAGTCTCGTCCATTTGTGTGACCTTTTTTCGCTGTATGCCGATTGTGGAATAGTCTCTTCATAATCTGGTTTGGAATGTCAGGATGAGATGCCAAGGTATGGCACAGGTGCATTTTCATTTGGGCGCTGGGCTTTTGAATCTATCGACGTGGTGCTCTCTTCCATGACTTCTCTGGATGTTGGACCTTGCGGATAGATCAGAACAATTAGACCTTCTAATTGTTTTTCATCTTTTGTCTTTCTCTCTGCTACCCTTTTGTAAGGCTGGCCCGCAGTGAGATTATCTCAGCTTTATCTTACAGAATTTCTATAAAGTTTTCCATTTTTGCTATTGTGGTTTTAATTTTCAGTAACTATTTTGTCACTGTCCTCTCAATGTTGTCCTGTTTTGTGGATAGCTCCTTGATTTTTATTATCGAATAGTTCCCTTGTGTCTCTGGCGTGTCCGGCAGCTTTGTCCCTCCCTCCCTGCCTCTCTCAGGGTTCCCCTCCCTGCTCCCCCCTTCCTCCCTTTCCTTACTTACTTTTATTTTTTTTTATTTTTTTTTTTATTAAATCATAGCTGCATACATTGATATGATCATGGGGCATCATACACTAGCTTCATAGACCATTTGACACATTTTCATCCCACTAGTCAACATAGCCTTCCTGGCATTTTCCTAGTCACCGTGGCATGACATTTACGTTTCACATTTGCTGAGTTTCACCCTTACCCTTGTAAGATGCCCCGTAGGTGTGATTCCACCAGTACCCCTCCTCCACCCCCTCCCCCTCCCTCTTCTCCCTTTCCCCCTTTCCCCCATTCTTAGGTTGTAACTGGGTCTTAGTAAAGTATCTCAAGAATGGAAGAAAAAGTACCCTTACTTACTTTTAAATTCTATAGGGTAAGTCCAACATTACTGACTGCAGCTTGGGATACAGATTTCTCAGCTTTAAAATGTTTTTCTCTTCCCATCTTTTCAGATTTTTTGAAGTAATTTTCAGATTAAAAAAAATCTGTAGTACTTCAGGGGCATTTTGAGGAATTTGCAAAAGTCGATGGAATGTGAGTTAACGTTTTAATAGGACAATTGTGTTACCTTTAAAAACATAATATGATCTTCTAGATCTATGTAAGTCCCTTTTTATGTTCCTAGCATTGTATTTGTCATGGTTATTCAATAAACTTTTAGTGTTTTGAATTAAAAAAAAATAAACTTCATGGTCACTGTCCCCACACCTTTTGTCAAAAGATCAACATTTAGCTTTGGGAGCCCTTATGGATTTTCGTTTAATTTCATTAATTTATGCTCATTTCTTCTTCCTGCTTTCATTTTAATATTTTTAAATCACCCCACGGCATTTTATTTGTGCTTTATCCCAAACGCCTTAGCCAGGGCCCGGCCTTGGGTTTGCCGCCCTTCCCCGAGTCGTGGACTCCACCGGTGTGCACCATCCCTGGTTTTGCATCAGCTGCTTCCAGCGTGATTTGACAATGCAGCATCTTTCTTATTATTTAGATGTAAGAGTTGTAGAATTTCCATTCAAAGCAATTTGGAACTCTCTGGAATGGCCATCACAGCTGTCATCATAGAAGGTCTGACAATTAAGTTCAGAAACTTGTCCTACATCGCTATGTGACTCAGAGCTGGGAAGGTCTGTCCTGGGAGAAGAGAGACTCTCAGTGCTTGGGAATGGGGGGCTACGGCCCCAGGCCTGCTCACTCCAGGGCTGTGTGGGCACCGAGCACACAGCCTTCATGGGCCAGACCCAAACCCGATCCCGACACTGACACGGTTCAGGATGTGAGACAGTAAAAGGCATTATGGGTGAGGTGCAGGGGCAGGGTGGGGGCACTGGGGTGCGGCCCCTAAACTTAGGGCGCATGGTGGGGCCCTATGTCCAGAGGAAGACAAGTAAAGGAGGTGAGGAGGCGGGCATGAGCCCTGAGGGTGGCCGGCAAGGAGGCGACAGGAACTGCAGCAGCTTCGGAGGGGTCGCCCTGCTCTAGGTGCAGCAGGAGAATGGGGAGGAGGCGGCAGGAGTCCCGGTCAGAGACTGGTGGGAGTGGAGTCTGGCTGTTTCAGCTCCTGTGGGCTCTGGCTGTCCTGAGGAGGAGGCACTGTTCCCTCTGTCTGCTGTGGGGTCATCGCTGTCTGAGGAGACAAGAACAGAGGCTGGGCCTGGAGGAGCCAGGCCTCACAGGACCAGGGGGGAGCAGAACGGAGTGTGTGTGTGTGTGTGCAGGGGAGTCAGTCACTTACACTTAGTGGGTGCTGGGAAGCTGGAGCCAAGGACATGCCTCCAGGGGGTAAGAAGCCCAGGAAAGGCAGTATTAGGGCTGAGCGGACTCCAGTCCAGGTAGGAGGTGAGCTCAGAACGGGAGATTAACCCGCCCACTTTGTGGTGGGCTGCCTGTTTGCCCGCCAAGGTGGCTGATGTAAAATCATAAAATGGGCCATTTGCCTTTATTTTCTTATAACCTTGGACTTGGCAAGACCCTAAGAAACTTACTTGAGATTTAACTCGAGCATCAGCAAGGAGCTGGCTGCACACTTCCCACCATCTGCCTCGTCCCTTCAGCTGTTGCCGGGGGTTCTGCAAGGCACACAGCCCCCAGACACCCTGCTCCCCTCCTGCTCCCAGGGCCGAGGAGAGACGCTGCAGTGCTGAGCCGCGTGGGACCTGATGCTCACTTCCTGCAAACCATCTAGCACCCTCTTGGGCAGACGCCACTCAGATTCCTCTCCTGCAGACGAGTAGGCAGGGCTAGCGAGACACCCTGAACGGCACAGCCATGCAGCCCAATGTGGGCCGCCATGTGACGTGCAGCCATTCTGCCCAGTGGCAGAGCCAAGTCTCTGTGCCTGTGAGACTCACATAGCAGGTGCACCCTATCACCCAGAGACCAGAAATTCTAAGACTCCATATCCGCTCAGTGGCCAGGCAGCCATGGGGACCCACTAGGAATTGAGAAGGAAAGAAAGAACAGAAGAAAAAGGAAAAAAATTAACCATTTCTTGAGCCACATCAGAAGCAATTTCTTGAGAGCCAGGCTGAGCTTACGACACTTTGCAGGCCACTAGCTTGGCAGGACTGACCCCATGGGCACCCCAGAGTGGCAGCTTCAGAAACAGACACTCATTTCCTCGTAGTTCTGGAACTGGACTTCCAAGGTCACAGTGTCAGAAGGTCTGGGCCCTGCTACAGAGCCTCCTAAGGGGTCATCCTTCGGTGTGGCCTGATCAGGACAGACGTTAGGCGCATGATTTCCTTTTGACCTTATTACCTCTTTGAAGACCCTATCTCCAAATATTGTCTCTATTTGAGGTATTGGAGATTGGGGTTTCAACACATGAATTTTGGGGGCACAGTTTAGCCTCTAGCAGGTACTGGTCAGTGCTGCTACCAGAGAGTGGCCTGAGGCCATGGAACACAGCCCCCAATGATTCCTGAGCTCAGCTCTGACACGTGTCCCTGGTTCTGAGCATGGGTGAGTCTTTAGCATTTGAGGCTGCCCCATGTGTGTGCTGGCTCTAAGGTCACTGGAGTGAGATGGCCCATTCCCAGGAGATAGCAGTGTCCACCCTGGGGCTGGGACTGAGCAGGACTCATAGTCCCACAGCCAGGATGGAGGCCCCATCCCACCCAGGCCACTGCACTGGGCAAACAGCTCCCAGTTTCGGTCTACAAGGGTGCAGAGCCTGTGCGTGGGGCCACCTGCCCATCTGCTCTTCGCTGTGGCTTCATCATTATTCTCGAAGGATCTGTTTTTACAGTGGCAGCAATCACAGCAAACCTACATTCACCCCTGGGTGCAGGCTGGGCCCTGCTCTGGTTCCTGGGGGCTCTACTGGGCCCTGCACAGGTGTTGTGAGGAGTCCAGGCCCAGCGGTCTGACCATCCTCACCTAGGGGCACAGGGGGACTGGTCAGTGACGTCCATCTGGCTGCCAAGTCCAACCCTCTAGCACGCAGCCACATTCTGCCTCTCCCACCACCTCAACATTATTCCTGAATAATTTAATTACTTAAGCAGTGCTGAAACATATAGACATTCTATAAAATGTAGAGGAAAAAATGGGAACAAACCTGCTGCTGCCCACTGGGAACCTGTCTGACCTTTCCTGGGGAGGGGTGAGGGGGCCAAACCAGCTCGTGGCTGACTCCTGGCAGATCTCACGGCTCCTGCCGCCCAACGGGGACAGGCCACCGGCCCGTCAACACCAACATGAATCAATAAACTGTGGTTACGTTCAGTGACAGAAGTGAATTAACCACAGACCTGGGAAAAACAGGGTATGTGTCCCATAAAACCCACAATGCTGGCAGGGGGAGGGAGGTGCCGAAAGGAAACGGAAGATACTCTGCTATTTGTATAAACTCCAGTGAGAGGCAGAAAGGGCATTGCTTTTCAGGGATGCAGATGTGGGTGGTGGAACTAAAAAGAAAACCAAGAGAGGTATGCCTAGAGACCGGAGGAGGCTGGTTATCTCCAGGAATGGGGCGGGGGAGGATAGGTGTGTGATGGGGCATCCTCAGCTCAAATCCCCCTCCTGAAGCTGCACAATGGCCCGGGGGTCCTCAGGGTTGCTCAGAGCTCTACCCCAGAGTCCACGGGGGCTGGGGACAGAATCCCATCCAAACCCTGCTGTGGGTTCTGCCACAGTAGGTGACTTGCTGGACCCCTGCCTCAGTTTCCCCATCTGTGATGTGGGACTATTGGTGCTGCTTTGTGCATCGGGTCCCTGTGAGGTCTAACAGACTCCCTTGCACACAGTGCTGGGCTCACAGCAGGAGGCCAGAAGCCAGGACAGCCAGCTGGGGCGGCTCAAACTGCGGACCCTCAAAACATACAGGGTCTTTGAAGATGCAACCAGTTAGGGTGGGGCCCACATCCAGAAGCTGGTGTCCTTAACAGGAGAGGGAAATCTGGAGGAGCGGACATGGAGAAGGACGCAAGAAGATGGGAGTGGGGATCAGTGGGGTGCGGCCAGAAGCCAAGAGACCCGCGGAGACACGCAGCCCTGGCAGGAGGGTCCATCCCCCAGAGCCCTCTGGGAAAGAGAGGACGCCAGTGCCTGCACCAGCTGTCCGGAGGACCCCAGAACAAGGACAGAGTAAGTTTCTGTTGTCACAAGTCACCCTGTTTGTGGTGGTGGTGTGGTAAGACCTGCAAGGGCAGGGCACTGCTCTCCAAGGACTCCACCCTTGCTGGGACCTCCTTTGCCCTGCTCTCTGCTGTCAGCTCAGCACCTGGAGTGTCTGGGCACAGAGCAGACAGAGGCGCTGGGTCAAGACCTGCCCTGTGTGTGCCACAGACTACTGTTTACACCCAGAGTGTTCGGTGTCATTGAGCCCCGTGCCGTGTCAGCTTCAGCAGAAATGCCACCTGTTATTACAACCGCAGAGAGGGCCCCAGGGCATTCACTTACAGGCTTGTGAGGAACATGTTGGCAGGCTCACCCTGGATCTCCTTAGTGACTGCAGCGTGACGGGCCCGTGGCCGTGGCACTGCCAGGCAGAAGGGCACCAAAGGCCTGGGCATTTTGACATTTGCTGCACGTTACTGAAGGCCCTTCTGGAGAACAGAACCTCTGATGAGCCCCCGACCTGAGGGGAGAATGCCTGCTTTTCCCACACTGGTGCCCAACCCAGGGATTTTCCTTCCTTCTAATCTTTGCCAATTTGCTAACAGAAAAAGGTATCCATTGCTTTGTTGTTGCAATTTGCATATCTTTGATTGGTATTGAATTTGAACATCTTTTCATCTGTTTATTCGCCATTTATCTTGCAAAATGCCAGGCTGCCCCTCTGCAGTCACTAAGAACAGGAGCCTGGGTGGAAGTTGGGGCCAGCTGTGGGCTCTTGGGTGCCCGGCAACCCCTGTGTGATGTGACGCTGCCATCAGCCGAACTCCCCCACCCTCTGCGCCCCCTGACTGGGCTCCTTAGGAGACTCTGACGGAGCTTGGCCAGGACTCAGTTCCAGGATATTTGCATTTTAAAAGAGAACTCTGCTCCAGACTAACCAATCCAGGGCTGCACCTGAGCAGCGGGGGGCTCAGTGCTAGAGCCTCCAGGAGCTGAATCAGCAATCAGCAAATGCGGTGCACACAGAGGCCGCAGCTGCAAAAGCCTCTGCCTACCGTCCCTGCCCAGCCCCGCAGCCTGGCACGTCTGGAGGTGAACGGAGCAGTGACCAGATGATTCTCGGGCTTTCTTCCCTGAGGGTGCCTGAGGCCAGGCACCTCCCTGGAGGTCGCTGGGCCCTGGGAGCCCCTCCCAGCAGAACTGGCCCTCCTTGTCCACACTGGGCATGTCGGGCAGGCTGTTGGAGCCCTCCCCCAAAGCTTCCCCTCCCCACGGTCACCACCACCACATCTTCCCCATCCAAGCCTGATTCGCTGCTCTCCCCTTCATTTCTCGTTCTACGACCCACCTCATTCTCCTTTAGAGGTTTTATTATCTGGTCAGTCACATAGAGCTCATTTAATGGAAGATAGAGCTTTTCATGAAACATGTAGAGGAAACTTGGATTATTAATTTCAAAATTAAAAAAATAATAATCTTGGCAATGAAATGCACTCTCTGTTCATAAAATTCGCCCAGTGTCTGAGGATAGAGGGTTTGCAACAGTGGGCCTGGAAGGTGGGTCTTGGTTTCTCTGGATCCGAGGTCCGCCCAGCTCCTACTCCCCAGTCCCCCTGCACCTGCAGGGCAACCTTCCTAGGGCCACATCTGCACCAGGAACCTGCAGACCCCAGGGGCAGCTCAGCCCTCATAGGCCCATTAGGGATTTTCTGGGGACACAGGCTGGGAGGCAGCGATTATCAGCCTCGATGGCAAACCGTGGCCCTGGCTCCAGACCACAGTTAAGGCAGAGAGGGAGGACCTCAAATTATCTGTGCAGGGTGGACAGCGTATGGCCTGTTAACTGAACTGTGTGGAGTACACAGCCCAGAGAGTGTTTCGGTGCTTACACTCGCACACAAGTAAGGAGTAAGTAAGGAGGTGCTTACACTCGCACACACAGGCGCACAGACACTCACATACACACACAAGCACACACACACACACAGATACTCAACACACAGACACACAGTGACGGTGCGAAGCTCCCAACAGCTAAAGCTAGAACAAGTTGAGCTGTGAAAGGAAGGGGTGCAGGGCTACACCCCAAACTGTGAGATAAATAGCCCTGAGTTCACCCCAACATAAATAACTGAATAAATAAGTAAATCGGGGAAGAGAGAAAATCTGAGGGGAAAACTGCAAATACCCTTTGCAGCTGTCTCACCCTGCAGCACGCTCTGAACAGCGCAGCAGACGGACCTACAAATACACCTTGGCTGGGTGAACCAAGTCACCCCATCAGTGACAGAGAGGGTCGGCAGCGTGTGTCCTCCATATGGGCTTCCCCCCAAACAGTAATGCCGTGAATAAAATATCCCAGACACACTGGCCGGTGGACTCCACAGCTGTCCAGGCCACCACAGACAGCGAGGGTCAGAAACTACCACAGCCCAGAGCCACCTAAGGAGAGGTGATGACTGAACGTCACTCGGGATCTTGGGAAAGAGAAAGTGCATCAGATAAAAAGTAAAAGAAGCTGGTTCAAGAGTAGATTGAGTTAAGGTGTCAGTGTGGCTCTGTTTGTTATGGGGACAGTGCAACTCTACAGTGAGATGTTAATAGGAGCTGAGTGTGGGGCTCAAGGGAGCAACTGTGCCACTGCCTTTAGTTTCTCTATGAATCTGAAACTTTTCTGAAGAATAAGTCTGTGTGTAAACATCAAAGCAAACGCCGGCTGCCATGGCGCTGTGTACAGACTCCTCTCTGCCTCCAGTCTCAGGAGATTATGGGTAAAACTGTCACAAATATTTGCACGTAGGTTTCTGTACAGACGTGCATGTTCAAATCAGTTGGGTGAATATGTAGGCGTGTGGTTGGGGGTCCCAGGTAAGACCCTGTGAAGCTTTGTAAGAAACTGACACCCCGCCCCCAGCCTCCCAACTCCTGCCTTGTGTCAGCAGCAAACGAGGGTCCCCGGTACCCTGCAGGGCAGGGCACTTGGCATCAGCAGATTTGGGGAGCAGCTGCTCTGCCGGGTGTGGTGGCACCCCATTGGTGTTTTGACTGACAATTCCCTATGACTGGTAGCACCGAGCCCCTTTTCATCTCTCACTGGCCATTTCTTTGGGAGGTGTCTCTTTAGAGCTTTTGCCCACTTTTTATTTGGGCTGCTTTTTTATCCTTGAGTTTCAGGAATTTTTTGTGTATTTTGAGATAGCTTTTCATCAGAGATAGGCTTCACAAATATTTTCTCTCTATGTATCACTTGCCTTCTCGGGAACTTAATGTTATCTTTTGCAGAGCAGAGGTTTTCATCTGAATAAAGTCTAAGTTGTTTTGTTTTTTATCTTTTCTTTCCTTTAAGCACTATGCTTTCAGGGTTATGCCTGAAATCTCACCACCAAACACAAAGCTATCTGGATTCTCTCTCACGTTTCCTTCTAGAAGTTTTATGATATTTCATCCTACCTTTAGGTTTGATTTTTAAACGGTATAAAACAAGAGCTAAGGAGAGTGAAGTGAGGCAGGCTGACAGGTGCCTGATTTATTTTGTGAGAGAAGGTTTAACCCAAGTATAACACAGTACAGGGAATGAACCGTGAGCAGGTCGTGACAATAGGTCACAGTTAAATGAAGGTTGGTGCAGGGAACGCAACCACAAAACCACCCCCGGTGTAGACACGGAGCACTGGGCCCCTGACAATTTCCCCTCACCCCTCCCAGGGGAGCCTCTTGGTGTATGTCAGACAGAGCCTGGAACACAGAGTGAGTCTCAGCAATGGACTTGCATGGTGTCTTCCCATGCATGTCTGGCTCCTTTTGCACAAAGCTGTGTCTGTGAAACTTGCCCGTGTGCTGTGCAGCTGGCTTGTTATCCTTGCTGTATAATATTCCTCTGCACGCCAGAGTTTCTGTTCAGGTCTGCTGTGCCTTTTAGACAAAGTCTTGTGTTTACGTGAGCTGTTATGTGTGCTTCTAGGAGCACAGCTGTTGGGCTGAGCCATGTGCAGAGCTCTTGTGTATGGTGCCTGTATTGGTATCCAAGGGCTGCTGTCACTGATCGTCACAACCTTGATGGCTGAAAACAGCAGAAATGTTTTTCCTACTGTTCTGGAGGCCAGACGCCCAGAACTGAGCTGTGAGCAGGCCGGGCTTCCTCTGAGGGCTCTGAGGGGACTCACCTCTGTCTCTTCCAGCCTCTGGAGGCCTGAGTGTTGTTCCTCGTGCTCCAGCCTCACTCTGGCTGCCCTCCGTCTGTGTGTTCTGGGTCCTCACCAGTTGCTACGCACCCACGTCTGTCTCTGTGTGCTGTGTCCACTCCGTCTCTGCAAGGACACTACCATGTCTGGCCTATGCTGTCCTGTGGCAGCTCGTCCGCTGTGTTCTGGAATTCAATTCCCGTCTCCGGTGTGTCCTCTGAGCCTCCCTATTGTTCACTCTGCTTAGAGCTCAAGAGGTTTTCCCAAAAAAAAAAAAAAAATTTACTGTTTAAATAGTAAAAAAAAAAAAAAAAAAAAAAAAAAAGAGGTTTTCCCTACAACCACATTAACAAGTGTCTGCACATTTTCAGGTGGGGGACAGCTGTCCAGAGTCAAGCTTTGCCCACAGACCCTGAACACATGTCCTGGTGCGGGCAGAGCCATTGTCAGCTTGCAGGGGGAGGTGGGTCCTGGCGGGAGGGTGGGGTGCTCCACAGGCTCACCCTCGGGGTGGCTGTGCTGTGAGTGGCAGCCCCTTGTGAGTGTGGGACCTCACCCCCTCTCAGCATCAGACCCTCCTCCTGGCTCCATGATATTAGCATCTCTAGTTGGGCACCCATGGGTGGGAGCCCCTGGATGCTTGAGGCTGCAAGGAGGAGGCTGTCTGCGAGGCTCGTCCCAGCACCAGCCCTGCCCTTCCACACTGCTGGGCCCTCCCAGCCATGCTCTGCCCATGTGGACCTGCTGCTTTGCCCAGAGCCCAGCTCCAGGCTGCAGCCTCAGTTTCCCTGACTCTCCCCCCTGGGGTCTCTGGAGGGGTAGTTGAGAGGAGTTGTCTGTAGACAGTGGAGTGGACTAAGGGCCACAGAGGTCTGGGCTTCAGTCCTGGCTCCATCAAAGGCTTGGAGTCCTTGGAGTCCATGTCTTCCTCAGTCTGTGTGTCCTTCTCTGTAAGTGGAGTTCATGCCCCTTTCAGAGGGTTGTGAAGACTGAGATGATGGAAGTGATACACCATTGGTCAGGTGGGACCTGCAGGCTCTAGCAGCTGGTCTCTGGGCCAGGAGCCCACAAAAGGCCTGTCACTCCCAGGGAGGCGGGGCCTGTCACTCCAGGGAGGCGGGGTCTGTGTCAGGAAGCTCAAGCTTTGCTCTCCTTGGTTGCTCCTCAGCCTGCTTTGATCATTTTAGACCTTCGCGGGTACTAAGCCATAAAAACTCCTTAAGGAGGCATGGAATTGAAAGCTCTTTTCTCCCTAGGCAAAGTCCAGCTGGCAGCCAAGACCTGGGGCTCCAGCACTCAGAGGGTCTGGGCAGCGTCATCCAGGCTGCCGGTCCCTGGGCTCTGAGTCCCCAGCTGCAGTTTCTCCCTGCTTCGGGGGCTGCGTCTGGGCCTCCCTCCGAGGACACCCCCCAAACCTTACTCAAATCCATAATTTCATGTCGATGGACAAAATTAGCCTCCGAATTGTAATGAGACTGCACTCAGGAGACAGACAGCTCATTTGAACATTAAATGAGAAAAATTGCCACTTTTGCTGGTTCCTTTAGAAACTCATTTGCATTCCGTCGGCTCTCATTATGAAAGGGAGCTACAGATATAGATGGGAGCACGGGTGGGAAAGGCCTCGCCAGCTGGGGGGGGGGGGTGACATGAGGCACAGGGGGCTCTCAGAGATCGGGGCCTCCTCTGCTCAGCCTCACACTGCCCGGCTACCACTCCCCACCACCAGGGCTCTGCTGAGGTCCCCGAGGTCCCTCCCTTGCTGCTCTGGAGGACAGTCCAGCAGCCCAGCAGCCTCCCCTGTGGAAGTTCTGTGTGCCCTGCAGGGCTGGGAGCAGGAGGCCCGAAGCCCCAGACACAGGGTCCTGCTCAAGCTGTGGGCTCCAGCTGAGCGACAAGTCACCCTAGACCTGGTGGCTTAAAGCAACAGCACATGGTCACTTCTCATGAACTCGTGCCTTGACTGCACAGCCTTCTGCTGCTCTGACCTCATCAGGGTCCTGCATCCCACCTGCAACGGGGCCAGCCTGGGCAGCCCAAGATGGCCCCACGTGTGGGCGCCACGACCTGCATCCCCCAAGCATGGCGGCTGGCTCCTGAGAGCCCCAGCCATACTGGCTTCTCACCGTCTGCTTCCAGAACTGGCTTCCGCAGGCCGTGCACCGGCAGCAGCCTGATGGGCAGAGCCAGCCAGCCAGCCCAGATTCCAGAGGAGGAGGAGGGAGCCGAGTGGCTGGAGAGGTAGTTCCTCTCCTCTGAAACCCCCAAGACTGTCCAGTTCTGGATCAGCTTCAAGTCCAGTGTCATGTAGCTTCTCTGGGTCTGGGGGATATAACTGAATGTGTGATTCCAAGGCTGGACAACCTCCACAGGCATCCATCCACCAAGGCAGGGCCCAGCGGCACTGGTCCGAGAGGTCCTGACATGGAGCCGGCACGTGTCCACTTCTTGGCCCTGGCCCAGGCCCAGTTCTTTTCTCTTGGAGCTGTCCCTTAATCCCTTAATCCGTGGTGGGCAAACCCCAGCCTCAGGCCAAATTGGGCCCATGCCAGCTTTATAGTTTTGCTGGGACACGGGAGGCTGATCCACTCACCTGTCATCCAAGTGCTTCCGTGCCTCAAGGGCCACATGAATGTGTGGACAGAAGAGCCCCAGGCTGAAGTACTGACCGCCTGGGCCTGCATGGGGACAGAAGCTGGCCCTGCCCTCTGGCCCGGCCCTGCTCTACCTTCCCAAACCTCAGTGCCTGGTGGAGGGAAGCGAGTTGGGGAGACCATCTTTGGGAGAAGCTTCCCCATTGGGACGTGAGCTGCACCGCCTGTGAGTTTCAGTTATTTCACTGGAAGCTCTGAATCGCTCTTTGCCCCCAACGACTGGAGGTGTGACTCAGGCAGATCATTGAGTCAGTCACCAGAGCTAACAGCTGACATTGGCACTAATTGTAATTAAAAATTAGCATAGAAATGTGCTTTTAGGAGATTAAAATTATTGGTGGGTCCCGACCCGTATGCCTCAGCCTAAGGGATGGACAACAAACAAGCATCACATTAAATAAAGTACATCTAACGGGCTTTTGTGAGAGAAAAGATGCAAATTCATTGATTTTCCTTTCTCCTTGATTTACAAACACGCCTTCTGCATAGATAAACACCCCCACTGGGACAGGCAGCATGGCAGGCTCTTCGACAGGGCTCCTGAGGCAGCTTCTTCATCAATTTCCACCCAGGTCGGCGACCTCTAATAACAGCTTTGTCCCGTAAGCACTTTCTATGCTCTGGAAATTGCATTACATATTAGAAATATTATCTCTGCGCAGCAAACTATCAGTTAATGATTAGTCGAGTGGCAAAATGCGCGTCAGGGAGAGGATACGGATTTCATGGAACAATTACAGGCTGGCATCCTGGGTGCACCCGGCACTGGTGGCTGCTGTTACGGAGTGAAACGAAGACGCAGGTGTCAGGGGGGCCCTGGGCAGCCTCTGATCGAGGTGTTTCCCTCCCTGCTCCTGGGTTCTATGGCAGGGTGGGGCGTGTTTGTGGTGGGGGGGCGCAGCCTTACTAGAGGTCCCCCTGGGCTTGTCAGCAAGATGCAGGGCAACAGGGAAGCACGGGGGCCAAGAACCGGGAAGGGTTAAGTAAGCCCCAGGTTCCCTCCTGTCTCCTATGAAGAGAAGCCACGTGGGCCATTGCAGAAATCAGGGAGGAGATGGGCTTCCTGTGCATGAGAACCTCAGGAAGGCTGGGTTCTGGTCACATCCTGAGTGCTGAGGTCCCTAATGGGCAGGATTTGGGTGACATCAGCAGCAGGAACTAAAAGGGATGTGGGGCAAATGCCCATCAGTCCAGCCCTGGGGGTGCGATGGTGCCTGACCTGGGGGGCACAGTTGACAGAAGGGATGTGCACAGTGAGAGTGTGGCGGGGACGTGCTGAGCTCCCACGGTGCACAGTGAGAGTGTGGCGGGGACGTGCTCAGCTCCCACGGTGCACAGTGAGAGTGTGGCGGGGACGTGCTCAGCTCCCACGGTGCACAGTGAGAGTGTGGCGGGGACGTGCTCAGCTCCCATGGTGCACAGTGTGAGTGTGGTGGGGACGTGCTCTGCTCCTAAGGTACACAGGGAGAATGTGGTGGGGACATGCTCAGCTCCCATGGTGCACAGTGAGAGTGTGGCAGAGACGTGCTGAGCTCCCATGGTGCACAGTGTGAGTGTGGTGGGGACGTGCTCAGCTCCCACGGTACACAGTGAGAATGTGGTGGGGACGTGCTCAACTCCCATGGTGCACAGTGAGAGTGTGGTGGGGATGTGCTCAGCTCCCATGGTGCACAGTGAGAGTGTGGTGGCAATGTGCTGAGCTCCCCTGTTGCACAGTGTGAGTGTGGTGGGGACGTGCTCTGCTCCTCAGGTACACAGGGAGACTGTCGCCGCGACGTGCAGCCATCGCAGTTCTCACAGTGTTAGTGTGGTTGGGACCTGCTCAGCTCCCAGGTTGCACAGTGAGAATGTGGTGGTGACGTGCTGAGCTCCCATGGTGCACAGTGAGAG
>CAUYPK010045403.1:0-30455 GCA_963574355.1 Loris lydekkerianus
AAGTACTGTTGAAGTTGGAGGATGCTAAGACCCTCGTAACATTTCAAAGTACAAACAACTGTCTTCCTCAAGGAGAATCATAACTGTTCAGCAGTGTGAATTAGCCTTCAGCTTAATAGAACAAGTTCATTCAAAACTTCAAAAGAAAAATACATGTCATTTAATTGCTCTGGATGAATCAACTGATAATACTAACTCAGTGCAGGTTTTATAGTTTATTTGGGTCATGACAGAAGATTTTCTTTGCTATGAAGAGTTATTTGCTTTAGGCACTCTTGTACTCAACACCAGGAATAGATATCTTCAGTAACTGTCAAGATAAATGTCATGAAGTTGGACCAAATGTGGTTCCTGTAATGAAAGTAAGTACAGATGGGGCACTTTCTGTGACAAGAAAACAGGATTTATTACACAGATTAAACAAAAAGTATTAACAGATCCAGATGTTTTTAGTTCTTTTCATTGTATCTTGCATCAGCAAAATGTCAGAGCTAAAGCTATTATTTTAGGTGACATTTTGAAACAAGTTATAGGTATGATTAACTATATTCCTGCAAAATGCAACATGGTATAGTTGAACAATGAGGTATTCAGGTGTGGATTTGCCCACATCATTCTAAAGTGTTTTGGCTTTTGCAGGAACAGTATTAGCCAAAATTTTATCTCTGCAAGAACAGATAGTTAAATTTTATGAACAACAAAATCAGCAATGTGAATTACTGAAAGAAGATTTCTATAGGAATGCAGAATTTCTATGTGATATGTCAAATCAAAACAACTCAAATATTTCTTTACAAGGTAAAACTAAGTCTCTATATGATAATGTGGGAAAAAATCCAAGCATTTTGGTAAAAGGCTATCTTTTTTGCGTGTCTTTTGAAAAAGAAAAGCTATCTTTTTTCAAAACAGTTCTTCAAAAAGAAATGCCACATGAACGTTTTCCCCAGTTAGCAAAGGTAATTAAGGAACAGGATATATGCGAATCATTTGAAAAATATACAGCTGTCATGGACCTAATAATTGGAAAACACAATGACAGGTTCCTGGACTTTGAGGATCATGACATCACACTCAAATTAACATTCTTGCCTCACCGAATTGATATCACCAAAGCACATAAAAAACTACAGATGGATGGAATTGATTACCACAATTTTTGTAACTTTTTTTTTTTTTTTTAAGACAGGATTACTCTGTATCTCAGGCTAGAACAATGGTGTTATCATAGCTCACTGCAACCTCAAACTCCTCAGCTTAAGTGAATCTGCTGCCTCAACCTCCCAAGTAGCTAGGACTACAGGTACCTGCCCCTTAACCTGGTTAATTTTTCTATTTTAGTAGAGATGAATTCTCACTCTTGTTCATGCTTGTCTTGAACTCCTGAGCTCAAGCAATCCTCCTGTGTCAATCTTCCAGAGTGCTAGGATTACAGGGGTGAGCCACCATGCCTGGCTTAAAGTCATTGTTTGATTTTTAGAAAGATCCAACTGAAATATGGAAAACTGCAGAATACCCACACTTTCTTCAAGATGCCCAATAAATGCTTTCTTGCTTTTTAATCTCTTATTACTGCAAAACTATATTCTCCTCCCTAACCCAAATTAAGAAACCCTTAAAATCACAAATGACAGCGGTGCCTGTGGCTCAAAGGAGTAGGGCGCCAGCCCAATTGCCAGAGGTGGCAGGTTCAAACCCAGCCCCGGCCAAAAATGGCAAAAAAAAAAAAAAAAATCACAAATGACTGATCCTCGTCTAAAGTTTCATCTACAGATGAAACTGCAGACTCTCCATGCTGCAACCAAATATTCAAATGCTTTCCAACAAAAAACAGACACAGCAAAGTCATTAAAAGGTTAGTTACCTTCATAGTTAACAAGTAGTTTCATTTTTTTTTTAATTATTAAGCTTATAGTAGTTAGATTTTTTACAAAATGTTGTATCTTTTTAAGTATATCTCATTGAAGTTTCTGGAATGCAACTTTATCTAATTACAACTAAATTAAAGTATGGCCTTTCAACATGTAAAAGATTCCACACCCTAGGATAGACTCATTCATGTTTACCACAAAACTTTAAAAATAACTTCTTTTTTAGGGAATCAATTAAAGACTATAAAACTGGCTCATTGGGAGACAAAAGACCTAAGTTGTCTTCCTAGGTTTACCACTGCTATGAGTCTAGAACCTCACTGTAAAATCACAGTAATCTCAAGCAAACCCTCCTCCCACCTCAACACCTTTCCTCATTGTAAAGAAACCCTACAAATAGCTATGGAATGAAGATCTTGGGTGTTCATCAGATTTCCAGCATGGCTATGAAATCTTAGTGTGTACAGAGACAAGGCTGGTACTTTCTCAAGACCTGGAGATGGTCACAGGAGCAGAGGAACCTTGGAGCCAGCTCAGTCAGAAGATTCTCTATGAAACAAGGTGATGGGGTTTCTCTAAACATGGGGATCAGTTTAGAATGCTCATAAGGATCATGAAGAAAACCAGAAGGTCCAGGAGGTAAACCTTTGTCATCCTTAAGCTCTTGGACTAGGAATAGTCTATCTACCATAAACTTCTTTCATCCCTGAAATAGACCAGTCAGGCCAAGCTATTCTAATCCTATGAAACTGAACTTGAAAAATAAAAATTCCATGACACTGGAGCTTTCTCTGACAGAGAAAAGACATCAATCTACTGCTCCATTTCTGTTTACTAAGAAAATTAATTGGGTAGGAAGCCCTGCCTAAGACTTCGATATGACTCAAGACACACACACACACACACACACACACACACACACACACCTTTTGCTGGATCTCTGCATAGTTAAAGGTAGTCATCAGGGCTATATGAGTCTATTCTTTGTTAAAAGTACTATCATGTACTTAATTTTTGCAGAGATAAGTCTCTGGGCATGACTATGTTGCATAAATGTAAAAGGCTATTTATTGTGGAGAGGAGAAATTCTTCACTAGATATATTGGCTTTACAGAAATACTTCCCGCCCTTAAGATGTGCTTGGGACTCTCTAATTGTTGAGAATAATTCTGTAACCAGGGGAGGTCTTGTGTGACCATATGTTTTATCCAAAAGACACTCAGAGAAGACCAAAACAAATTAGAAAGAATAAGAAAGGTCATGTTTACTTCCTACTGACCCCAAACTCTCCACACAGACAGCATTTGTTTGCGCCAACAGCCATCTGAAATTGTCCTGCGGCAGACATTCACCCACCATTCCCATCTACAGCAACTGAGGCTCTACAATACAGACTCCTGTGTGGGTTCCATGGTTAAGGGTGTCTAAGGAGTCCTGAGTGAAGACAATTCCTATAGATAGTCAGTAGAGTATTCTTAAAATAAGGTTGAGATTGGCCCTAAAAAACATAAGAGCAGGGTAGACCTTGGTGTAGAGAAGAAAGGCTAAGAAAGTGCATATACCTGCAAAAGGTCTAAGATCTCTGCCTTAGATTCTGGTAATAATTATATTCAACATACAGGCTTGTGGGAGTGGTGGATACTGCTATATTCTAATTTCCTTCTGAGGTGTGGAACCTTTAGTAAAGGTGAACGCATAGCTTTACTTCATGGTACCTTGGAAAGTGCGCCCATGTGCAGCATAAGACAAAGCGCTACTTGGAACTACAGGTGACTGAAGGAGAAACAGAGAATCCAGCAGAAGCAAACAACCGAACCAGAGATGGCTAGAGATATGCACACCCCTGAGAATCTGGAGATACTGGACAAAGACTGGGATGATCATTCAAAGGTCTGGATTTGAAAATTAAAGGAGGTGTAGTTTTAAGGGTCAAAGATTTAGGAATTTCCAAGAGACACCTGGTTATTACCAGCATTATGAATTGACTTTATCCTCCTAATAGTCAAACAGGGGAAGAAGGACATTTACCTGTCACTTTAACTTTCAAAGTTTGGTTCCTAATTTTATCAGGGTCAGAATTTCAGTAATTTTTATCTTTTTTTTTATTTTATTATATTTTTTATCGGGAAAAAGAGATTTTTCTTTTTTTCCAAAAATTGCACCAATATAAAGCAAAGCTCTAGTTGATGTGAGCTTGCTGTGTAGGTGTTAACAGTACTGCCCTCACGGTGTGCTCATTGGACAGTAGCACAACCCCAAGGAAAGGATGGTTCATTTTTATCTTCTTAAGCATATCTTATAAAAACAGATTTAAATCGGCAAACTTCAATAGCCAATGTTTTTATCATTTTGAAAGAAAAATTTTACTTGGTGGCACCTAAAATAAATTAGCATTATATTGTAATTATTTTGTAAAAATGCTTTGGCTTCTCTGATTCTGCCTTAGGAAACAGAAATTTTTTACCTTAATAGGAATAGTCCTTCTGAACTTTTTCAATCTCCAAATTTATGTTTGTGTGAAAAGTCATAGCTAAGAAAGTTAAAAACCAAGATAGGGAAAAAATGAAAAGCAATCAACAAATATTTACTGAGCAATGACACAATTTTACTGTTTCCAAAGTACCATATTGGCTAGCAGAAGCGCAATGATTAATAAATGCTAATTCCCCTAAAAGTCAAACACAATTATGTTCATGATAAAGTACCAAGAATATTTTAAATTTAAACTTTAGAGACGGTTAAAATTATTTTTGCTTTTCTAATGATTTGTAGAAATTTCATGCCATTTTCAAAATAACTATAATGTGAAATTAATCTTTTGTTTTAATTTCTATGCAGTAATTTCTCCTGTAATATTTCATGTTGGTAAAATCCTTTGCCAGAGAGATAGTTTGGTAACCCTGGTAGCCAAAGGGAAGCTTATTCGATACTAAACCAAAAGAATAGGACTTATTAACTTTAAGATCTACTTTCAATTGGTATCTTGGCATATGCAGCCTAAACAAGAAAAGAAAATAAACTCTTCTTATGTATAACAAATTATTCAAAATTAGACATTAGTATCGTCTATGTTTATTGCCAGATCCATTGAATAGATCTAATGTTAGATTAGGATAGTGGTTGTAAATCAGAGTGAAACCTGTCCTAGCATCCACTGCTGGTTAGGTCCTTTGAAAGGAGCTCTGGGTGGCTGGGCACAGTGGCTTCTACCTATAATCCCAGCACTCTGGGAGGCTGAGTCAGGAGGATCACTTGAGCTAAGGAGTTAGAAACCAGCCTGAGCAAAGGGAGACATCATATCTACTAAAAATAGAAAAATTAGCCATGTGTGGCGATGTGAACCTATAGTCCTGGCTAATTCAAAAGGCGTAGGCAGGAGGATTGCTTGAACCCAGGAGTTTGAAGTTGCTGAGGAAGTGTGATACTATAGGACTCTGGGCAAAAGAGTGAGACTCTGTCTCAAAAAATAAATAAATAAAAATAAATAAATGTTAAAAAAAGAGAAAGAGAAAAAAAGCAGTTCTAGGTTTATAATTTTTTATTTTTATTTTTTTGAGACAGAGTCTCACTATGTTGCCCTCAGTAGAGTGCTGTAGCATCACAGCTTATAGTAATCGCCAACTCTTGGACTTAAGCAATTCACTTGCCTGAGCTTCTCAAGTAGCTGGGACTACAGGCACCTGCCACAACACCCAGCTACTTTTTGGTTTCAGTTGTCATTTGTTGTTTATCTGGCCCGGGCTGAGTTTGAACCCACCAGCTTCAGTATATGTAGCTGCACCCTACTCACTGAGCTTCAGGCGCTGAGCCATAATTTTATAATTTTTAAAGCATTTAAAAGCATGACTAGAGAAGGAACGTTTTAATTACGAAGGTAGTGCTTATAGATAATTACAAGATTTAGAGAAAGAATGAGAAAAAACTCTTCAAAGTCCAGCAGGATTTAATAATACTAGATGCCTCAAGCTAAACTGGCTGTGAGCAGGTCAGCTGACACTCCTGCATGCCCTTTACTATCTTGTGTGTGAAAGCATCTTCCAAACTACAACATGCCTGATCTGAATAGCTTCTACCACCAAGGCTTATTCTACCAGTTCAGGGGATCAACAATGATTACAAAATTGGTACATAGGGGTTAAACATTTTTAATCTTGTAGTTACCGACAATAAAAGTTCAGGTTGAAATGCTTGAGGATAGTCTGCAAAACTGACTTAATTTTATCTCAGTTGCAGGATTTATTTCTTGCTCTCCTAAACTCTTTCCCTTGTAAACATGTTCCTGAAGAAAAGCCAAATGGAGATACTCTGTCTTAGCTCTTTCGAAGCAACAGTATAAAAGTATTCAAAGAACTGCTCTTACTTCCTCTGCTGCAGACTCCTTCCCTGAGATACAGCAAACCGACACAGATGCAAATATAGGCATTGATCATTTTTTCTAGGACTCACAGCTCTGTTGTACAGAAGAAGAACATCATAGACGTCCATCTGTAAACATTATAATAGAAATAATTGTGAAGAAATAATTGTGTATCTTAATTTTCTCATACCAGTTGTAATAAAAAGTTAAATTTGGTTTATGCTATCCCCATACATTAGACTTATTTGACCTTGTTCTATCACTTTAGAAATTCATCAAAGTTCAAATAGCTATAAGTCAAGCACAGATGGTAATTATAACTTGAAATGTTGAAATAATTGGTCAGGGTGATTTAGATTCTGTAAACATAGCTATCAAAAAGAAAAGCAGTATTCTTTGCCCCCAAGAGTTGAAGAGTCAGATAAAAATGTTTTCCTAATGAGCAGTATACTTAGGTATAGTATTATTACAGGAAAGGCCAAAATTCCAATCATCCTTGCTAAATTGCATGTCTGCTAACTTCAGCTACTTTGAGATTTCTTTTTTTTAAGTTAAACCATTTCCGAGTCACAGAAAAAATATGCAGTTCCCTTGTGTGTGGAAACAAAATACAATCTATTCATTCCATCTCCTTACTTACATTCTTTAGCAAATAAGATGAATTTGATGATTCATGAAACAAACTTTAAAACCATTTGCAATATAGCTTACTGTGGTCTTAGGATGATGGTAATAATAACAGCTACCATTTGTGAGTGCTGGCCTTTATATGCTTCATTTATAATTCTCATACAAAATCTACTTGAGAGTACTTTTGCTTAATTAATAATTAAGAATTTCCCAAGACCACTCGGAGTTGGAGCCAAGAATAAAACAAGGTCTTACACCAAAGTCTGAGGTCTACTCAGGAAGCAATGACTTTTACATAAGTATTAAGAGATTCTAACGTCTTTTTTGTGGAAACACAGTATTTTATGCCATACTCCAAAATCATGTTCTCAATCAATCACTGTGAGAATACTGGAATTCTATATTATTAAGATCAGGAGTTTCATAGTGAAGCAATTATCAGAATGCAGCCACTTAGTAGGAAAGTGTACCAAATGAATATCAGGAAAAAATATTTTTCTGTATTAGAAAGTTCCATCTGCTGGGATCTCCAAACTTAATGAAAGAGATATTCTTCCCACCAAAGTTCCCTTTTCCAACTGAATTCTAGAAAATCACTAACTCAGGCTGAGTGTGGTGGCTAATGCCTGTAATCTTAGCACTCTGGGAGAAGAAAGTGGGAGGATCACCTGAGCTCAGGAGTTTGAGACCAGCCTGAGTAAGAGTGAGACCCTGTCTCTACTAAACATAGAAATAAAAAAAGAAAGATTAAGGCTTAGTGGCACATACCTGTAATCCCAGCTACCTGGAAGGTTAAGGGAGGCTGAGGCAGGTGTTGAACCCAGGAGTTTGAGGTTGCTGTGAGTCAGGTTGCTGCTGTCATGGTACTCTAGCCCAGGGCAATAAAGTGAGACTCTGTCACAAAAAAAAAAAAGAAAAAAAAAAAAAATCACTACTCAAAGTGTGGTCTTGGGGCCTAAAGCCAGATTATCTAGGTGTTTGCCAGAAATGCACACAATTTCAGAATTTGTATTTTAACAAGATGTGGAATATCATATGACAATTAAAGTTTGAAATCCTCTCTAGATAATATACCTTTCCCCTCTCCATGGGAATGGGAAAACCATTCCTTTTCCTTCCTGCATTATGAATTTCTCTGTTAGTTTTAGTTGTTTTTCCCTCACATAAAAACATTCTTTTAAAAAATCCTCTGTTGAGGGAGTTGAAGAGAAACTTCTCTGAAGAAGACAGGTGCATGGCCTACAGACATATGAAAAAATGTAACTTCTGTGTGATTAAAATGACCTGGCATAAGAAAAAAGAAAAACCTACTACTGTCTAATAGTGTGTTAACTCCATACTTTTCTAACTGAGGTATGAATACCCCTGGCAATAAATAGTGAAGTTCCAGAGAGATACCAGAAGTCAGTGATAGGGGAAACATTTTCCAGAAACTTTGTTTTTCTTTGACAATATGGGAGGAAGAAAAAAGTATTTTTTCTGTGAAAACAACCATGGGCATTTTACTAAGTATAAAACAAACTTTATGTTGGCTAAGATAAAACATACTACTTCCAAAGACTATGGGACTAGCAGCAGGCCACCCTGGCCAGTGCTGCCCGACCCCTGGGAGTACCAGTTCCCCGTCCTTTACTGCTAAGAGGCTGCCCAGGCTTCATTTCCCCGGTGCCCTGGGGAGGAGTTTTCTCTCAGCATTGCAGTGAAATAGGGGGAATTCGTTCAAGTTTCCCCACATGGGACCTAAAGAAAGTTTTGCAAGTAGGAAAATTCCAAGTCAAAGAATCCAAAAAGGCTTAAAACTCTCTCAGCAGTTCTTACAAGTACATGTTTATTAGCATCATGGAGATAAAAGGAAAAGAGAGAAAACAGCCTGTGAATTCCAGCCCTTTCCTACAAACCTACCCCTGTGCTTTCTGACATGCAAGTTTGGTCTTTGTAATTATTCAGCGGCTGCCATTCTACTTGAAAGTCAACAAAGATCAGGCATTGAGGGACAAGAGAGACCCAGACACATGCTTCCACCATTTTCTCAGGCAGCTCACGGGCCAGGATGCATCTTCCCCTGGCCTGCCTTTGCTTTGGGACTTACCCCCTCTTTATACAGAAGAGCAAGGAAAAATCAGCAGATACCAGAGGAGCAAGTGGGGAAGAATTAGCTTCGCTTTTTTCCATATACTTGAAGGATGAGCCCTCAGAATCTGTCACCTTTTTTCTACTCTGGGCTTCGGCAGGACTGGAGGGAATGTAAATGTGCCCAGATTTTATATCTTTTAAACAAAGTCCTATAAAGGCCTTACCCCCTGGACTCAAATACAAATAGCTATGTCTTGGCTAGCAAGCCCAGAGTGAAAGGGCTACAGAGGATAGATGTTATCAAATAAGACCAAACAAAATTGAAAAAAAAAGAAAGAAAAACATTTAAGGACTTTTACATAACAGCTTTCTATTTCCCAAGTCACACTCTGGTTTTTCCTCTGTGCGTGCTACATGTTGAAGTTTTATTTCCTGCAAAACCATCGCTCTGTGAGATCCTTCTTTTTGAAATTGTTAATTTTACTTCCTTTGGGTCTCAGGTACACAGACTTAGATTAATTCTAATACAATATTGTCACTGGGTAATGCATGGTCTTATTTCAATTTATTCTTTTGCGTATCAATTAGAAATGAATACATGTATTGTGAGAGATTTTAGCACAAATACACACATTTTAAATAATATATTTAGTTGTTTTGTGTTTAGCAATTGTAAGAACTGGGCAATTATTACACGCTGTCTTCTAGAATTTGTGGTTTTACTCATGCTACCAACATTCATTTCAGTAATTGCATATTGCTATAGTTCATTTATTTTTTACTGCTATGTAATATCTTCTCATATAAATAAGTTACGATTTGTTTTTTCATTTTCTTCTCAATGGTCATTAGTCTGCTTCCAGTTTTCTGTGCTTATCAACAGATCTACTATAAACAATCTCCTAAAAGATACTTTCTGCAGGACCATGAGATAAAGCTCTTTAGAGCCAAGTGAAATTGGCATAAGCCCCATCAAGCTTTTTATTTCGGCAGCAGACTCATTCAACCCGTCTCACCCCCTTGCCAACGAAAAACATTCAGAGAGTAGAACTTGTAAGTTCATATTTCATATCTACTCAACAGTGTTATATTTGGAGCACCTGGACAAAATAAAAATTCAATCTGCTTTATGATTCCACTTAATGAGGGGAAAAACGTAGAAAAGGCAGCCCCCAGGCATGCCCCAGGGATGGATTTCATCATGCACATCCCACGAGGCCGCATGTAAATTCAAAACGGATTATTGATACATGCAAATCAGCAACTCGTGAGTGACGAAATGCTGAGTCAGTTCCTATTTAGTTCAGGAGAAAATTCGGTGATTTTATTTTATAGTTGGACATAAATGATAGGCACACTACAGATTTAACACCTGCGTAGCACACACGTACACACACACTCACATGTATTGTTCAGATGAAAATGCCTGAGTACTTTTTTCTCTCTCTTTTTTTATTTGTTCACAGATCACATTGATCTGTGGGGAAAGTCAGTCAAGTGACAGCAGCAGCAGTAACATAGTAGTAATAGGGTAGCAGTCACAGAGCCAGCTGACATCCCACGAGCATTGACGACTTTCCAGGGATTGTCCTAAGCTGTTCACATGTGTTTACTAATTCAATAAACAAAACAGCCCCCTATGAGGGGAAGCCCTTACCATCTCCATTTGCCAGTGAAAACTCTGAAACACAGAAAGTTAAACACATTTTCTACGGCTAATGAATTACAGAAATGGCATTCAAACCCAGGCGATCAGGCCCCAAAACATATGCTTGTAACTACTTCATCCTGATACTAAACAATGTGTTCTATTATAATCCTCATATTAGAATAGACCATCTCCATGGCCATGGATAAATCTCTTGCCCCTATAACCTTTATTTTCTCATCTTAAATATTATACAGATGGCCTGGATGATCTTTAATGTACCTGTGAGTTGTGTTATTCTACATATTTAAGGCCTGGTGCAATTTATCTCTGGTTATCAATTCTTTCATTTGGACCCAACAAAATTAACCCCTGAATATTGGGAGTCATATTCCATTAAAGTAAAGCAAATAAATGTCAATGTTATTATCACTCCTCATGCCTAAGAAACTTGCCAAGAAACACCAATAACAGAGGACAGTACACAGTTCCAAACCAGAAGAAAGGAGATTGTGGGTGAAAACTCAAATCCGGTAGCCCCATCTTCAGTGCCAGAGGTACAAACCAAGGGAAGGGAAGAATTTAAGCACTGTAGCTTCCCAAGAGACCAAGAAAAAGAGCTCCATGGTTAGGGTGCACATCTGGAGAAGAACTTTTTAACCCATCCCTAAACCCTGGAAGCCACATGAATCCTGTACACAGCATGGTCGATATTTAGAACACTATTCCATAGGCATATTTACACAGAGTGACTGCTGAAAGCTCCCAGCTGCAGAAGCCTGCAGCCGCAGGCTGTATTTATGTGCAGGGCTGCTAATCCCTGGTCCCAGCTCTGCTCAAGTCTGTAGAAACACTTCGTCTCTGTAGACAAGTCCTTGTAAATCTCCCCTTGTCAAAGGATTTAGTTCACTGATTGTCAGCCATGAGCTACTTCATAAAACAACTCACAGAGGAATAGAGCCTTCTGCTCCCCCTTGGCAGGGAGCTTGTTACACTAGATAACCTTTTAATGACTGTATTCCATTTTAACTCAGCTCCAGAGAGAGAAACTGAAAAGAAAGAAAAGATCCTTCCTTAACGCTATGCTTTTTTTCATATTGCGTCTTCAGAGGCAAATTAGAAAAGATGGAAAGAGGTTGCTTTTGACTCTGGAATCCCAGGGCCTTATAACATAAAAACAGGGCAGTGGCTCATTGCAGAGGTGATGTTTCAATGCTAAAAGAACCACTGAAATATGAAAAGACAAAGTCTCTAAACTGAAAATGGTGCCAAGTCTGTATCCATGCTACATTTTAACACCTGTATCTGGAGAGGATGTTACTTTTTAATTGTCTGTTAACACTTTACAATGACTGCCCTCATTTTAAAAACTGAAATTACTATGTAGGAGAAAGAATAGTGGTCTAATGGGGCACAGAAGCAGATGACTGAGTATATTTTTAAAAAATTTTAAAGGAGATTTAGACTACTCTCTCCTGAATTAAGGTTAATATTCTCTCTGAGGAAAGCATAGAGAACAACTCCAATTATTGATTGACTTCTGAACAAAGTGGAGGAAGGTAAAGTATTTTGCTTTGCTCTTTGGTTGAAAGACAGGGTTTCTTTAAAAGTAATATCAGAGTTCTAAGAACTCTGGTAAAATAGAGTCTCAGATTCTATAACATGAAATGGTTCCCAACATTAATAGCGCAGAAAATTTAAAGTTTTACATGCAAGCTATACTACATGAAGAAAACTTAGGAAATACATGTATAAAAGCATGATTCTAATTATAATATGCAAATTTATGCTTAATATGAACTCAGTTTTTTGTGTACATTGCAGAAGCTCTCACTTGACCTACCTGTAGCCTTAACCAGACCTCTCCATTCCCCCATACGACATAGAGGCATGTGGCCCTGCTATGTCCATGTGGCTCCCCTCTGGGACAGTGCACACTTCTGTCCCCACTGTTAGAGGGGCTTACTTACCACGTCAGCTGTGTTCATCTCCAAGCTGATTTATGGTACTGTGCACCTGTCAGCATCATTGTATAATTTAATTAGGGGCAGTGTAAATTGATAAAATGTGAATTAAGTAAGAAAAAGAGCTGTCTCCATGAAAAACAAATGGAACAGTTTGGAAATATTTGATAAAGTAAAGTCACCAAAAGTTACCAAGAGAAGTTAGATGTAGTATACTGGAAAGTAGCCTACTGGCCTCAATGCCCCTTCCACATATAAATGTACTACCAAGAAAACAGTTGCGGGGGATCTACATGACTTCTGTGCTCATCTTACTTCTGCAATACCTTGAGCAGCAATCAGCAAACTTTTTCTCTAAAGGGTCAGATAGTAAATATCTTAGGTCTTTGTAGGCCATATGGTCACAATACTACTCAACTTTGCAGCTGTGACTTGAAAACACCCAGAGACCATCTGTAAATTATTGAGTATGCCTATGTTCCAGGAAAGTTTATTTATGGATATTCAGATTTGAGTTTTGTGCCATTTTTACATGTCACAAAATATTATTCTTCTTTTAATTTTTTTTTTCAACAGTTTAAAAATGCAAAAACCACTCACTCTTAGCTCTGGGACACTCAAAACCATACAGTGACCCAGATCTGGCTCAGGCTACAGTCTCCTAAACCCTGATCTTGAGTCCTCACACCACTGAAGGGAAGCATCAACTGACAAGCACAGGAGAGGCACATGGGGTATGATGTACATAAATAGAAAAATGTAGAACTTCACAGAACCAAACCTATTCAAAGAAAATCTCTTGATGCTACATCAAAACAGTCATAGACAACTGAATTTAAAGTTAAAATAAAATGGCAAAATACATGCTTACCATGTTTAAGATTTTTTTCAGTTTTATCCTGCTATAATTAATTGGCTGTATAATTATCTGTTTATCATCTGTCTAAGATAAGACAGGCAGGAGCCATGTCTGCTAGATCCCCTGGCACCACTGTCAGAGCACTTCCTAGATAAATAGTTCATACAATAAATGTGTTTTATTGAAAAGAATTGTTGATCAACTCCATGCCAGGTTTTCTTCCTGGCTGCCTGGACACAGTAGTGAACGTGACAGAGGGATAGTGTTTCCGTGGACTTCTACGCAGCTGGCACGAGAACACACAACCAAAAACACACTACTTAAAAAAAAATTTTCAGAATGTAGGAGGCACATCTGTTTGGTTGACATACTTTGTTTTTGTACAGACTGAGTCAAAGTTATACATGTAAGTGTGGTCTTCACCCAGACAATGTGCACTGTACCCAGTAAGTATAAATTTATTCATCCCCTCCACCCCCTCCCCCCAGCTTGATTTTCATTGAGATTTATTTCCACATGTGCACTTAAGTGTTCATCGATTAATTCCAATTTGTTATTGAGTATATGTATTTGTATCTCTATTCTTGTGATGTTTTACTTAGAAGAACAGGATCCAATTTCCTCTATGTCATCCAAAAAGATACTGGATCACCATTTTTCATGGCTGAGTAGTACTCCGTGCATATGCCACGTTGTGTTAATCTGTTCATGTACTGGTGGGCACTTGCATTGTATCCACGTCATTGTGATTGTGAATTGCCAAACACACAATTCTTACAATAAGTAAGTGTTCATCTCCATATGAGCCAATATTTTAAAAATCAACAGCTCCCCAAAATATCAACTGGTTATAGGCTTGATAAAGCCTACACATCAGAACACCCAGCCATCCTTCTGTCTTTCTCTAATAGAGTTCCTCAAAATTCCAAAAGAGAGAGAAAGCACTGCTATCCTATGACTTCTGAAAATATATACGTGGCTCAGGCTCCATGGTAGGCTGATAGTGCACAAAACTCCCAGTCCCTAAACCCAGAAAGCTGTGCATATTTTGCAAACATGCTTCTGGTTAATAAACTCAATGGAGAGAATATCCTAAGATTACCCACATGGTACCAATCTAATCCCATAATAATCCCATAATAAATGTGTGTTGCTTTAAGCCACTAAAGTTGTAGTCATTTGTTACAGCAGTGATTTCAAAGTGGCACAGTCTCTCTCTCTCTCTCTCTCTCTCTCTCTCTCTCTGTCTTTGAATACCACTACCCCTTCTGTAGAGGAAGGCGTCTGTACTAAGAAAATTAAGTCCCCAGTGCCAGGTAATTCATTTAGCACTCTCTCCAATGATAGTACTTTCTAAAAGAAACTTGTAATGCTAATTACAAACTAATTATTCCAAATAGTATGTAATCAAGGACAATATTTCTAGAACATGCAATACAATTAAAGTTACAAAGTCACTTGCATGACTTGAGCAAAGCAATTGGATGATAAGCACTTTGCTGAATCAAAATTCTCACTTAGACTAATAATGGCTTAATCTGTAGGTAAATCACATCATCCAATTACAACTTCTGTTTGACACTCTGTCTGCTTCCAGGGGAAAAGGCATACCTTCCTGACTGTCAAAATCGTCTATACTATGCAACTAAAGACCCATTCACTGTAATTCCTGTGCTTCTGATGATGCTCTCAGTGTGTTTGCCTCTCCATTTACTGTTGAGCCTACTTGTTTGATTTACTATTATTCCAAGAAGGTGTCCAAAAGGAAAAGCAATTGTGTTCAACGCAGGAAATAAAGGATTTTTTTGTTTGTTTGTTCACTTCTTATCTGAAGATACCTTTTGAGGACGGCTGCACATCTCTCATCTCTGCTGGAAATTCTTGGTTGTTTTCATTTGTTTGTATTTTACCATCACAGAATAGACTCAAAAAGAACTGCCACAAAGTCATTACTCCAATGACTCCAATTACCACCCACAAGGCTGACCTTGGTAAGTGGAAGGCAACGCATATGTTATAGAATGCCGTGTCTGACAGAACCAAACAGGAGAATTAAAAACAAGGAGGGTCACCTTGAAACCTAAAGCCATTTCTAAAACTTTCAAGGGGACACGGAAGCCATCTGTAGGAAAAGGGTGGTTAGTTTTCTTATCTGTTTATGTGTGGGTTTTTATAGGAGAAGGAAGACTACTTTAATGGATGCTTTCACTAGATAAAGGAAATGTTCAAAGCCTGGTCCCAAAGGGAGAAATTGAGCCTTATAGGTGCTGAACTACCCTACAGAACAACGGAGAGTCAGAGCCTTTCTGTGGCCTTTTCACAGGGCAGTTAAGAGATCAGATTAATCTCACTTGGGAATGAGAGATACCCACAGCGACTAAACAGGCTCGGCCACTAGGGGGAGGTAAAGAGACGCAAGAAGCTCCCGGGGACGCCTGGGGGAAGCCTACACCTCTGTGAGGAGGGGAGAAGCAGCCTCACCACACGTGAGAGCAAGAAACTTTCATGCATAACAGCAAAGAAGCAAACAGAGTCATAGCTTGGATTTCCCGAGTTTTGATTTTGTTCATTTGCACCTGCCTTCTTATCAGAGCCCTATTTTGGTCCCTTAGCCCCAAAGAACCTTGAAAGGAACTGTTATATCACCTACTTAAGTTGACCAAGGAATAACCAGCTGGAAGCAGAGGGCCCACGGCTGATAGGTGCCTGAGAAAGTTCTGCAGCTGTAGTGATGGGGTGATCTCCTGACATTACCAGAAGCAGGCCACACATGAGATGACACCAGATTCCAGGGTGACTTGCATCTTGTCCACTAAGACAATCTAACAGGGCAGAGAGGCCCCGCATGGTGGCTCAGGCCTGTAATCCTAGCACTGTGGGACGCCAAGGCAGGTGGATCCCTTGAGCTCAGGAGTTCGAGACCAGCCTAATCAAGAGGGAGACCCTGTCTTCACTAAAAGTAGAAAAACTAGCTGGGAATGGTGACTGGCACTTGTAGTCCCCGCTACTAAGGAGGGTGAGGGAGGAGGATCACTTGGACCCAGGAGTTTGAGGTTGCTGTGAGTTAGGCTGATACCCCTGCATTCTAGCCTCGACAACAAAGTACGGCTCTGTCTCAAAAAACAACAGCAGCAAAAAAAAGTGGGGACGGGTGAAGAGAGAGACCCAAGAAGAAATTTGAAAGTCTTTTAGAAAATGTGAGACTTCTAGAAACTGTGGAAGGGTCCACAATTGGAAAAGGAAATGTATTCCCCTCACTCAAAAGAACCATGTAAGGTCTCCAGAATAAGAATCTCTGCAATAAGAGTCAACATTGCCCTAGGGAGAAAGGTCGGCTATAAATAGCTGCAACTCCAGAGAGTCAGAATTTTAAGATAGTATCAGTTCAAGGTAGACTTTTCCTGTTGCCTCCCTACTCTGATCTCTCACCATGAACTTAGAAGAGTCATCAACTAGTTAGGAAGCTGGAGAGAGGGGAAGAAAAGCAGAAGACACACATGGAACAGAGCCAACCACTCCTCTGTCCTCCAGCCAGCTGCCAGCCTGAAACAAGACCCAGGGGTACACCTTTTGGGAGGTTGGCTAGGCACCTGTGGCTCAAGCGGCTAAGGTGCCAGCCACATACACCTGAGCTGGCAGGTTCAAATCCAGCCCAGGCCTGCCAAACAACAATGACGGCTGCAACCAAAAAATAGCCGGGCATTGTGGCCAGCGACTGTAGTCCCAGCTACTTGAGAGTTGGAGGCATGAGAATCGTTTGAGGCCAGGAGTTGGAGGTTTCTGTGAGTTGTGATGCCACAGCACTCTATCCAGGGTGAAAGCTTGAGGCTCTGTCTCAAAAAAAAAAAAAAAAAAAAAAAAAAACTAAATACTTAAAATTATAAAAGGGTCTTTATTTATCAAATGCAATCAATGTAACCTGGTTCTTTGTACCCTCAATGAATCCTCAACAATAAATAAATAAATAAATAGGGAGAGAATTTGATGTTAAATCTTCATTATTTAACATCTCGGACTTTTGATATTCTGTGTTCAAATCTTGTTTGCAACTCAAGTGCTGGAGAACATTTTCTTTTCTTTCTTCTTTTTTTTTTTTTTTTTTTGAGAAAGAGTCTCACTATGTCACCCTGGGTAGAGTGCTGTGGCATCACAGCTCACAGAAACATAAAACTCTTGGGCTTAAGTGATTCTCTTGCCTCAGCCTCCCAAGTAGCTGGGACTACAGGTGCATGCCACAATGCCCGGTTTTTTGTTTTGTTTTGTTTTGTTTTTTGTAGTAGTTGTGTTGTTTGGCAGGCCCAGGCTGGGTTCGAACCCGCCAGCTCCAGTGAATGTGGCTGGCACTCTAGCTTCTGAGCTATAGGCACTGAGCCATAGAGAACTTTCTATTACCTAAGAGACCATAAAAAGTCATAAGCATAAAGAGACAGGGACAGGGAATGATTACCCCCACTGAATAAATTTTAAAAGAACTATCGGAGACAAAAAGAATCAGGAAAAATACAATTTCAGTTGTATTCCTTTATTATGTGTTTTGTTTGAAAAAACAGCTACATAAACATTGGGAAATCCTATGCCTTCCTTCACAATTTTTTTCTGCAAAATAGGAAAAGGAATGAACTGTATTTAAGAGAATGAAATTTTGTCTAGTGAGAACAAGAACCACACAAAATGACCAAGGCAAAACCTAATATGTAGAATGCATTGATACAGCACGGTCAGTGACACATTCCTAACAGTCCTGAATGTACTTACCAAAAGAAAAATGTGGCCCTTTAGGATCATTAAGATTTATGTACAGGAAAGAAGTAGTAAAATGCAAAGTAAAAAAGAACCCCCTGTCAGGTCACACTAAGGAAATAGCAAGAATTAATTGCTCAAGAGCTGAAGAACGTGGCATAAATATATACACTATGAGAAAATGCTCCAGTTAGATTAGGAAAAAGATGTTCAAACGTGATTAAAACCCATGATCAAAACTGGAGCAGGAAAGCCTTCCCCCTCTTTCAATGGATAGGAATCAGTGAGACATTTTTCAAAATAATATAGAGAAAGCTCTCAAGGGAAGAGCAAAGCCAGAGGCTTAAAAGGAAAAATCTATATCCCCTGCTGCAATACACTTAGTGAAGTGAACAACTAGAAAAGACAAAAATGCCAAAATTGAAGCTGAAATAGGGAAAATCAAAGGGCGAGTGAGAGGTTTGTACAGACACAGTGCTACCAGAAGAATGAAGGCTCAAAAACCTAAAAACACACAGCCTATGGTGTCTTAAAATCAGCAAGATTGTAGGGAGATGGGGGGGGACAGGGAACAGAAAAAGACAGAGGTGAGGAAGCATCCAAGGGGAACCACAGTCAGGTCTGGAAAATAAGGAAAGGTGCAGTTCCGAGCAGCTGAGGGCACAAAGATAGATCGGGCATGTCATTGCCGTCAAGATGCTTTTAATCCAGGAGTGGAGACAGATGTCCAATTACTTTTAATAAAAGGCAATACAGAAATATAAACAGGAAACTTTAAATTAAAAAGGTAGCATTTGAATTGGACCCTAAAATGTTGATGATGGAGGTAAGTAACAGGGACAAGGCAGAAAATTGCAAGATGGGTGAAGGGAATTATGATAGGTTAATGTAGCTTGAGTTAATTATGTATACAATGTTTCAACAAGTCAATAATTAAAATGTCAGAGATAAATTAAATAGATTAATCCCATTTTTTGAATACGAGCCAAATTCCTGAGTTAAATGGACCAAGTGCTGAAATCGAACAGTTCATTGAAATTATCTGCTGAAGTTGTTAAAAATACAAATTCCTGAACCCCATCCAGGAAGATTCTAATTCAATAATTTTAGGGTGTTCTAATGAAAACACTTAATGAGCCTGAGTTTGTGGGAACCAGAGAAGAATTTTGAGGGAAGATTTGTCACTATAGTTTTAAATAAACAAAAGGAAAACACAACAAAACAGGAAGCACATTACATGTGGTTGATCAGATGCTGTTTTAAATTCTTCACGTCCTCTTGTAGAAAGATCTTGCAGCACATGAGAGCAGGCAGAGTGTATTTCCTCAGCCCATTGATGTTGGGTTTAACCAGTGGAACGTGGATGGAGAGACAGGGTCTAGTTCTCAGCTATGGCCATAAGAGACCATGTTTTTGCTCTTTCTTGAGTACCTGCTTATTGGTCATGAGAAGAATAAAGTAGCTGCTTCATTCAGGAAGAATATGGAGACAGATGGAACATACTAAACCCAACCAGACAGCAAACTTCACCCCCAGAAGACTGACGTAGACATGCCGTAGCTGATTTAAAAACTGAATACAGGATAAAAATAAATGCTTATTGTTATAATTCACGGAGTTTTGAAATAGTTTGTTATATAGCATCATTGCATCAAGAGCTAAGTAATAAGCTAAACCCTAGGCCACATCTTACCCTAAATTAAATTTTCTCAGACTCTTAATTCCCATCCCAAATTATACATACCTACTTTAGTTAAGGTAGCCCCACAAATGACTTATGGAATTCAAAGGGCAACATAAAGACCCTCCAAACTCAGCAATGTTAACACCAAAAAAGTCAGATAAGACCTCTTATTAAATCTACAGGAAGAAATTTTAATTCAAAACTCAAATTCCTCATTTCTTATAAATCAAATCCCATAGCACAAAGAATTTAAAATTAAAACCCCAAAGCTAATTATGGCAAACAAGAATAAACAACAGAAATAAACAATTGGGACTTGATTAAATTGAAAAGCTTTCGCACAGCACAAGAGATAATCAACAGAGTAAATAGGACAACCCACAAAATGGGAGAAAATATTCACAATCTGTATGCCCAACAAAGGGCTAATAACCAGACTCTACAAAGGACTCAAACGAATCAAGAAAAAAAAAAAAAAAAAAAAAAAAAACATTAAAAAGTAGGTAAAAGACATGAGCAGAAGTTTTTCAAAAGAAGATAGACAAATGTAAAAAATATATTTAAAAATACTGAATGTCTCTAATCATTAGGGAAATTCAAATTAAAGCCACAATGATCTATCACCTTACCCATTATTAAAAGTCAAAAAACAATACATGCTAGCATAAATGCAAAGAGAAATGAACACTTATATACTGCTGCGACTGCAAATTATAAAAGCCTTTCTGGAAAGTAGTATGGAGAAGCCTCAAAGAAATAAATATAGTCCTACTGTTCAACCCAGCGATCCCACTACAAGGTATTTACCCAATGGAAAAGAAGTCATTTTATGAAAAAGATACTTGTACTTTAATGTTTATTGCAGCACCATCACAATCACAAAGATTTAGAATCAACCTAAGTGTCCATCAGTTCAGGAGTGTATTAACAAAATGTGGTATACGTAGACCATGAAGTACTACTGAGCCATAAAAAGGAATGAATTAATATCCTTTGCAGCAATTTGAATGAAACTGCATATCATTATCCCAGAAGTAGAAAAACAAACACCACGTATACTCTCTAATAATTTGGAACTAATTAAGGGGCACACATGGAAACAGAGAGAAGGAAAAACCACTGGAAATCAAGAAAGGGGGAGGGGAGAGATAAAAACCTACCTAACAGGTACAGTGACAGGTGACAGGCACACTCTAATAGCCCTGACTGAAGTGTTATCAAAGCTCTCCACTCAACAAAAACATTTGTACCCCCTTAATATTTTTAAGTTCTGAAGTTGAATTCATTAAAACTCTAGTTTTTATAAGTCCAAATTACCTGCCCACATCATATACAAAATAAATCAATCCCCACTCCTCAAGCAACTGCAAAATGTTACTTCCAAAACTAGCTCTTGGAGAAATCTAGCCTTGGGTTTCTATTGGCAAAGGCCTGTACCTAAGAAAGGAGGAAAGATAGAGAGGATCCTACTGGATTCAACCTCGTTAGGATGCCAAGTGATCTATCCTGGTTTTTAAGATTTCATCACATTTGATCCCACTCTGAAGTGTGAGAAACTTCTCATTAAGAAGCTAATTATAAGATGTAGATTATAATTCTATGATCACCACACATGGGGTTCTTCTCTCAGAGAATAACATCTGATATTCTCACATCTTCTTGAAAAGTTTAAGAATCTGGGGTTGGGGCAGTGGCTTACTCCTGTAATCCCAACCCTCTGGGAGGCTAAGGCAGGATGATCACTTGAAGTGAGGAGTTCGAAACCAGCCTGAACAATAGCAAGACCCTATGATTACAAAAAGTAGAAAAACTAGCCAGGCTTTACAGTGGGCACCTGTAGTCCCAACCATTTGGGAGGCTAAAGCAGGAGGATCACTTGAGCCCAGGAGTTGGAGGTTGCTGTGAGCTATGACAACACCACTGCATTCTAGCCCAGGTGACAGAGTCATCGTAAGACTCTAAATCAAAAAAAAAAAAAAAAAAAAAAAAAAGAACTTGCAATGATGTCAGCCCCCAGCTGCCAGATTGTTTTGTTAGAGGTACTTTTCTATACTAGTCAGTAGACTTAAATCCTATTATTACAGTTTCTATTTCCTCTTTAAACCCTGTGTCCCAGTGCTGAACTCAGAGTGAGTTGGCCTCAGAAGCAAACACTTTTAATCCTGTACCACAGGCTTTGGACCTGTTTAAACCTATGACACCTACCTTCTCATCCCCATATCATTTTTCTGCTGAAGAATTACATCCAATAGATTCCTGAACCAAAGCTGTCACAGATGTTTCTGCAAGCCTGTGCACTTAGGGCCAAGGAGAAGCAAACCTCTGCCGTCATCCTTTATAAAAGCTTAGCCTTTCCTTGGCTGTTCAGTACCCAGGCTCTGAAGATGTATTTCACTGTCAGTAGAAATATTTCCACATGTCACTTCTTTTCTTGGAGCAGGGGGCTATGTGGGGCTCTATTTCCCTCTTTTATTTCCCTCTTACTTTAAGAAAATCAAGCTGTGTTTTTATTAGCTAATTATGTTCCTTAGCTTGTTCCTACTCTGTTAAGTATGGGACAGCCATTCTGTCCAAAGAGGAACACCTTCCAAAGTGCTATAGCCTTACCTTCTGCTTTTCCATTGGTTAGGGGAGTTGAGATATTTTTGGCATTTATTTTTGACTTGCTTTACACACATAACTTTGTTATGATACTTAATTAGGATGCTAGGTGATGTATAATTCATAAGGAAACAGCCAACAAAAAAGGTCAAGTACCCTATAGATGAGAGGAAAACAAAAACTTTACACTTTTGAGATATTGATATTCTACATGTATGAAAGTGTTTTTTGGCTTTAGGGGTGAGAATGGAATATTTTACAACTCTATCTATTTAAAAGACATTTGAGAATCAAATACAATATCGTAGGTGACAATGCTTTGGAAGAGAAAGCATCGTGTCAAAATTACAGGACTCTTATTAGTGGTCAGCACAGTTTTATAAGATGCTCCTAATCACTGTATCTAAGGAAAGATGAGGGAAGAAATGCCAATATTGTGGAAACCTTCTGGATGATAGAAGTTGTCCTTTCCTTCCAGGCCTCTCAGAGTAAATTAGCACTTATTTCAACGTCTGAGACTTTGGCAAACACTAGTACTTTGTCAAAGATAAGACAAGTTTTTTCTACCCTGAAAGGGAAATGTCACCTGGTCCCTGCCTGTGGCCTGAATTTAGTCAACAAAGAGCTGCCTCCTGGGCCCAGGGTACTGAAGAGTAATGAGGGAGACCAGAGCTGTCAGAGCTCAAGGCCAAATTGTAGTCACCAGCTGCAGCTACACAACGACCCTCCTAGTCACTGCCAGGCAAAAATCAGACCCTCTGACTCCAAGGCCTCCAAGATTCAGGGGTGGGGGCAGGGTGGAAATGACCTCCCGAGCGATGGAGAGATCCGTCACTATCCTCTTGGGAACTATCAGATTTGGGTCTGGATCATCATCACTAATCTGCTCAAACTCCAGGGTGAAGTCTGGCAAACACCTGACCCAGCATGACAGCAAATCCCTGGGGTGCCTGGCTGCCTCTGCTCTTTCTGATGGATGCAGTGACTACTTGCCAGGGGATGAGATGTATAGAATGAACAGTGGCCAGCCCTGGAGTGCTTGGAGATGATCCAGAGGGAACAAGTGTCCATCTCCAAAACCACAGAGCTGGGGTCTGCTGGAAAGGCGTAGTCAGCTTCTGGCCACCACGGCAGAAGGAAAGCACAGAGACTGCCACAAAATAACAGTGTGACTATCGGCTAACCCATCAGTCAGAGCTTCTGTCTGGAGATCAGCTCTGCTGGGGCTGGGTGATCTTGTTTGTTCTTATGATTGGGGAAAGGTGACTAGGCTGTGTTCAGACCCCACTATGCCTAAGCTGCCCAGCTAGATAGCCTGTGTCCCCCCACAAGGAATGCTGTGGAACAGTGGCACATCTGCTCAGGCAGAGTCAGCGTCCAGACTCCTCTGTGATGGGGTCATTCTCCCTAGCTCACTTTCCCAGGGCTGCACACCTCGCAGCCAGAGCCAGGCCACCTGGCAAACATGAGTTAAGCTGCATCAAATATTCTGTCCTAGAAGTGTACATAGACACCCTCAAATGCATTTGAGACTGCTCTGAAGAAGAGGAATTTTTCTAATATCCACTAAGAAATCATGGCAGGGACTTCCTCAAGCTCTAGCCGGGGCTCCAGGACATCATTCAGAAGACAAACCGGATTTCCTAGAAACTCAAAGCCAGTGTAACACAGTGTACTAGGAAAGCCAGGATTCTAGCTCTGCCTTCGATATTTATTGGGTGGGCAACCTTAGCTAAGTATTTTAACTCTCTGAGCCCTTATAAAATGAGGATTGTAACATTGACCCCACCTGTTTCTTAACTCGACAGCCTGTTTTGACAATTAAATGGAAAATTCTATCAGTAAGACATTTACCTGTACATTCTACAGGTAAGACATTCTTAACTTTGAAACACAATACAAATATTAGTTAATATAGTCAGACTATAAGTCTTTTTATGCTACCCCAAATTAGGAGAATTCAAATCAGTAAAAAATACAAGAACCAAGTTAGACAAAACCCTCAAAAGTAATGGTCCGAAAGTAGTTGCTATCAATACTTAATGGAACAGATACCCACAGAATCATTGATGTTTACTGTTGAAAGGGAGCTGAGAAGCTGTTAATCAAAGCAGTGCATAGAAGTGGAGAGTATAGATTTTGGAAGAAGACCACCTGGGTTTGAATCTTCACTCTGGTAGTAATTTATCTAATCTTGTTAAATCTCAGTTACTTGTCTCTACAATTGCAGAGATAATCAGACCTACCTCATGGTGTTATTTTGGAGATGGAACAAGGTAATGGGTATAAAGTACTCAGAATGCAGGGTTTAGCACTTAATAAATGCACAATGATACCTATCATTGTTTGGGGGGACCAATGGTTTTATAATGTATAGAGAAAGGAGTGGTTTGTGCACACAAGAACTTGAAGCCAGACCCAATTCCTTCTTTGGGAGGCTGCATAAAATGTCACGGTTGCCATATGATCAGGAAACCTGGAGAAATAATATTGGCTGTGTTTCTGGATATCCTCAACTCTTATGGGGAGTGTTCATAACTTCCCAATCCCTCAGTTCAGATCCAGTGCTGAAAAAAATTCAAAATTCATAAAAATTCTACAAAAAACAAAACAGACAAAGGCAGGTTGATGAGACAGGGGTGGCTGACTGTGCCATTTTGGACTTTCCTTTTCTGATGCCAATTTTATACCAATTGTGAACAGGGCTGAAATGCCAAGAGATATCTTATCCTGAATTTGATCTATTGCAAAGGTATCTCCAGAGATTAAGTACTGAATTTTCTTATGCAAGTCTTGGCATCGTCCCTGTCCATTCAGCCACTCCTGAAGTGAAGAAACACTCCTGGGAGGGTACATAGTATCTCCAAAGACATCAGCTGCCATCCCTCCCCCGACAACACAAATATTCTTCCATTCAGGAATAAGTGCCTCTGTCCCTCTTCTTTACACATGTGACATGGACAGAGGCCTTTCCCTTTGGCCAGAATTGTTTATTTACTAAGCATTTATTTGCTTTGATGAGGCCAGAACTAAGGCAAAATGCTGCAGAAGAAACAGTTTCATATGTGATCCCAGTAGCCAGCATGGTTTCCCCTCTTCTCTTTCTACCAAAAAATACTTCACAAATCAGAAGAAACTCTCTTTTCCCCATTATTCTCAACAATTCTCCAAGTCCAGAGCCAATATTCTCTCACTAGGTTTTAAGGCCTCCATATACTGGGAATTCACTGGTGCAGGCTTGAATGCTGGTCAAGGGTTGTGCTTTATTGCCACACCATCGTTTCGCCCATGATGTGTCCTTTGGCATGGATTCCTGAAGAAAGTCACACTCATGATAAAATCTACACTTCTTCCTCAGGGGGCTATTTCTCTCTGATGAACCGTGGTGCTTCCTGTCTGCACGATGTGTTTGGCAATATAACTAATTTCGAATACGTCTATAATTGCTCTGACATCCTGTTATTTCACTCTTTTGTGAGTTGTCATGTGCTCATCTCACCTTATCAAGTGCGTTTCAAATTTCTAGAAACAAGATTGTATAATGTTATTGCCTGCACGAAAGGCTTGGGCAGTGACATTCATCTAAAGCACCTGGCATTTCTACACACAGGAAACAAGACCAAAACAAAACCCACCTCTATCTCGTCTTTGCCTTCGATGCATTCCTGATATTATGGAAGAGACTGGCATGAATAAAAACTATTGCAGAGTCATAAATAGGCTTCTGTTACCAGGGCCCACATCAAATATCAGTAACCCTTTCAACCCCCAAGAGGATGACAATGAATGTCATCCAATGAATTAGCTCAAGATAATTGGGAAATTATCTTAACCACAGAATCCCTCCTCCACAGGAAAAGATAGGTAATGCCCAAACCTAGTTGAGAAAAAGAAACTCGTGTGAAACTTTTCTTTTTTCTCCAGTTTTCTTGCAACTCTAGCCTTTCCCCTCACCAAGACAACCTTTATAGCAAAGGAGACAAAAAGAAAGGTTTCCTATGTCGGTACCACGGAAAATCTTATATCATGATGGAAGTTCTCCATTGCTGACAATATCCCAAAATAGTCTTTGACCAGATTCCTCCAATCTGCTTTGATGGAGTCGGGCTGCCTACATGTTAGATTATTAGCAGGCACATGGAAACAGCCAAGGAGGAAAAATGCAAAAAATGGCAAAGTATCGTAAAACAATTAGTTAGGGAATCAGAAGGAAGAAAAAGAAAGATACTAGGCAAATGCATGGTTACAGCCATTCTGTCTTGAGACCAATGATGGTGGATTCCTCATCGGAATTCTCTATTCCACTGAGAATTCTACTTGAACAGGAAATCTTCACATAGTTAATAGAAGACCCCTGGGTGTCCAGGGTATGCATGCACCTCAATGCTTCAAACCATGACTGTCCTCTGATCCCTTCACAGTTGCTGCCCAGAGTGTCATCCTGAAGATTCTCATAAAAAGATGAGGTTCCCTGTGAGAGCGCTGAGATGGATTAGCAATGTCTGCCATGGACAAAGAAGAGGAGACAGTTTCAGCACGGATGCCAGGGGGTTGTTAGCCCCCAAATAAGAGTTCTATCCTGGAAATATAAATAAAGTACCACACAAAGCCTGAGAAGGGACATTAGAAAATATTTTCCAAAAGTGCTCATGTTTAAACTAGGCCTTAAAAAGGGACAGGATTTGAGTGTGTGAATATGATGGATAATCTGGGTAGCTGAAATGGATTAGCATGAGTAAAAAACACAAAGGCAGAGAAATTGGGACTTTTGCATCTTTAAGAAATAATGCATGGTTTATTGTGGGTGGTGGGTTCAGAGATGATGCTGTTTCATGGTCCAGGCTGGTGATGTCTAGTAGAAATATAATGTGAACCACATGTGTAATTAAAATTTTCCAGTTGCCAGGTGTGGTAGCTCACGCCTATAATCCTTGTACTCTGGGAGGCCGAGGAGGGAGAATCTCTTGAGCTCAGGGGTTTGAGATCAGCATGAGCAACAACAAGACCCCATATTTACTAATAACAGAAAACTTAGTTGGGTGTGGTGGCATGTACCCGTAGTCTCAGCTACTCAGGAGTCTGAGGCAGGAGGATCACCTGAACTCAAGAGTTTGAGGTTGCTGTGAGCTGGGCTGAGGCCCTGGCACTCTAGTCCAGATGACAATGCAAGACTCCATCTCAAAAAAAATATTCCAGTTGCCATGTTAAAAAAATTAAAACTTTTAAAATTAATTCCTTCTCTTTCACAAACATTCCACAGTAAACAAATCATTAGAAAACTCAAAGAAAAATGCAAAGGCTTAGCTTCCTGAAAGTGAGGCAGGAGCTGAATTGTGCCAGCTTGCATGCACATATGAGGGGAACTATAAACTATGTGATAACAACAGTATCATAAAATGAAAAGGAATGAAAGGATATCCTCCATGCTCTGGTTCTGATCAGACTTGGTGATAACAGGAGAGAAGATAAAAAGAAGAAAAGAATAAATTTCAAAGCTATAAGTTCGCTACTAAGAACCATCCACAACTGCCTGCTTGGCCCTTTCTTGTATAAAGAAGAAATATGGGATTCATTTGTTCCTGGGAGAATCTGAGTTATTTCTTGCAAAGTAATAATACTGGGGAGGGTTTTATAGTTGCTTAGCTGAATTAAATCTTTATTATCTTTTTTAGGGTCCACCTTCTTTTTTAAGAAGTAGATCTTTCTACCTTATGATGGGGATCTTTATGAGAGGAATTATTTTTCTTTCCCACTTTCTTGTCCCCAAGGGTCCTCCCCATGTACCATTTCTCATAGAGGAATGCAACATATTTGAGCTCCCAGGAGGACCAGGGAGCGAGGATGCTACAAACTAGAAGCATGACAGTCTGGAAAGAACACAAGCTTCAGAGTTCATCCAGACTGAATTTGAACCCTGTCAGTTATTAGCTGTGAAAACACGGGCAGTTTTTGGAACTTCACTTAATTCCACTTTCATGATCTCTAAGATCCATAGAATAGTGCCTGTCTTTGGGAACTTTTATGAGGTTTAACCTATGTAAAGCTCCTACCCAGGATGACACCGCAGGAGCTCAGTAGCCAGTTCATTCTTTCAGTCACCAAATGAATGAATGAATATTGATCACGCACCTACCATTGAGCAGGCAAAGTTGTAGATGCTCCTGAAAGAGCAATGAAAAGAGAGAAAGACTTGCTGATACTGTTGTTTAACATTACCAACAATAATAATTTCCATTAGTATAAACCCTCACTATGTCCAAAAGATAATGTGGCAGTTATCACGCGCCATACCTGAAAATGATATTCAACCTCTGAAGCCAGATGTTCTCCTCAGATAGTATCTCCAATCTTGCTTCTTTATTTTGCTTATGGGAAATCTTAGCCCCAGGAAATAAGATTACACTGAAGTCTGGAGATACAAAGATGAGTAAGACCTAGTGCCGTCCTCAACTAGCTGATGACGTTAGCAGGAGATACAGACACAGAAAAAAGATGCCCACAGGTGTTTCACAGCATGGTATCAAACTTCCATCAAAGGCAGACTCTGTCTCAAAACAATAAACAAAATGTGAAAATGCACATAAAGTGCTCAGCTCAGAGATTTCCCTCCAGCTCCATGGACCTGGGGTACTGTAGTCCTATCCTCTAAGTATTTTTGAGAAAGCATCTCTTGACATCTATATGTAGAGCTGCTACCATGGCATCCATCTCGTGAAAACTGAGAAAGCTGTGTTACTCTGGCCAGAGAGAGATCACGCTCACATTCAAATTCATCACATGATAAAGTCTCTCAGGATCAAGGGGTAACCAGAGAGGTCCCATCATATTCCTCTACAGGAAGAGAAAAAGAACCAGTCAACTCTCCTGCATAAACATGCTCAAGGTCAGAGTGGGCTGGTAGGGAGGGGAGGTCAATGTATCTGAACCTTCTGGTCGACTGACTGTCAAAGAGAATTATTGTTTATTTTAATGGTTAATAATTTATTTCTCTAAGATTTTTTCTTCTTTTCTTTCTTTTTTAATGTAGCAGAAATGTGGCTGAAATTGTGTCTGTATTGGCTTTTGCAATGCCACCATCACAACAAATTTTCATTCTGATTTTGTTCTAGTGTGGAGTTATTCATTTATCTAGGTTGACATCCACTACAAGCCACCATGGAGCTGTGGGACTGACACACACAGAGTTGCTCTAGTCTTTGTCTTCACAAAGTTCATGGAGAAAAAGTGATATGGACAAGCAAAGGAGCCGTCCCAGTATAGCAGAACAGAGACATGACAAAAGAAGTGGAAGGCTCCCGGGAACGCATGGCAGTGTCACCTATGTCACAGCTGGGAGTGTTTCCAAGAAGTGATGATATGCAAAGACTTGAAGGATGAGAGCGGTCGGCGCAAAAGGAAAAGCAGGTGCAAAGATAAGGAATCAAAAGAGAAGATAAAATTTTTGAAGAACTAAAAGTTGTTTGTTTGGCGTGTGGGATAGGAGACAAGTGGCAAGAGAGGAGCATGAAAGACAAGCATGGAGAGATCATGAAGGACCTGGTGCGCCCTTAGGGGGGTTGGATTTGATTCTAGCAAGACTTAGGTGATGTGGAGATAATCACGATGACGGTAACAGCAGGCTGTGGTCATGGCCATTTGTCGTTATAGGTGGTGGAAGTGGCTGCAGCAACAGAGCGAGCATTTATGATGTACCTACAGTAAGCCAGACTCTGTGACGCATGTCCCTCATTAAAACAGGTCACTACAAAAGTTTTGAGACCAACTGTGTTATGGTCCATTATTTCACTTCCAAGAAACACAGTCGATAATGTCCTCTATGATTTCTCACTGCCATGCTAGGATGGTTTAGAGGAAGACAAAAATAGAAGAAACCGAAGGCGTCCCTAAAATAAAAGTGCAAAATCATGGTGGTTTTGACTAGGCTGCAGTAATGGTGGTGGGGATGGGAAAGTTTAAAAAAATATTTGTAGCAAGAAAAAAGCAAGTGATCCCATTGCAGACTGGGCAAAGGACTTGAAGAGAAACCTCTCT
>CAUYPK010045405.1:0-16363 GCA_963574355.1 Loris lydekkerianus
CTTCCCCTCCTTTGGCCCTTTCCCCATATTCTTGTGCTATAGTTGAGTTATAGCCTTCATGTGTTCTGAAATTTAATGATTTTAGAAAGAGCTGAAATTTGTGACTGGAAGAGGCAACCAAGTGCAGAGAGTCACAATTGAGGTTCATCATCTTAATGTCGATATATAATATTTCAACTGAAATTACCAGAAAGCTCACGGATACCTACATCTCGATCCACTAATTTATCTTAATCCACTTCTTTTATGTACAGTGGTGTCTGTGATAAGCAGCCCTTTGGGGATGCTTAAAAATCCTGTATTGACTAGAACTCAGACTCCATGGAATGAATTTAGGATGGAATGTCATCCTTACCTATAAACATCTAGGATTTATAGTCTTATGTCAAAGGCTTTAGATTATTTTTACGTTGCCTTGAATTTTGTTTTTTGCCTTAACTAATGGAAGTGAAGAAAAGTTGAGAATTTATCTATTTGGCGACTAAGGATCTCTGTAGGTAAAAGTATAGCATGAGCATTGTGTGATGTGATTTCGCAGTGTTAGCAAAGCATTTGCTTTTACACTACACTCAGAGGGAAACAAGAGACCTGTGAGTCATGCAGCTATGCTGTAAAACAAATGTAAAATTGGCAAAAGAAATTAAACAAGAGTTAATGTTAATGGTTTGATGTCAAGGTAAGACTTTTTTCCCCATAAGGTACTGCAGTGGTACGATATGTTTGAATAGTCTCATTAATATCACATCATAATAATAACTAGCAGCTTAGAACATAGACTAGAGATCATGTTAATAAAAGTGTGCTGATGGTATGATGGTGCAGGGATCACAAATGCAGAAGGAATTGCATTAAAATTTATAAAATCATGACAGATTGGAGCAAAGGAGGAGATCAATAAAATGAGTTTAATAATGATAAATATACAATAGCTATCATGAGACAGTAATGATTCAATGTATGAATTAAGTAGAGGGAAAGAGTTAGGTAATATAACAAAGAAAAATATGATCATATGCATGGTGTTTATTTTAAAAGACTCAATCAAAATAACTTTGATACTCAGGGCCTGCATGAGTTCAGGCCTGGACTTTGTTCAGATTGCTTCTCCCCACTGAGGAGAAAGCTTTGGGGGCAAGGGGATTTAGGGAAAGTGTTGGAAGGTGGCTGGTTAGGAAGAAATGCAAAAGTTAGGTGCACTTACAGGCTTACAGGTAGGGAGCAACAGTCATATCAGAAAAGATGGATCCGACACAGCCTCTCTCCTATGTATTTACAAAGGTGACCACCCGGGCCTTCTGTGGCGTGGGTCACCAGTTTGTAAAGGAAATCTAACATATGCTAAGTTATCTGTTTGATATTCTGAATGAAAACTTTCCAGTGAAATCAGTTTGCCTGGCTCTGGTCCATTAATACTCAGCAATTGCTGAGAAGTTCCTCGCTGACTCTCTTTTCATCCTAACAGTCTATTTATCTAACTCAGTGATTCCCAAACCTGCCTACATCTGATCCAGTGGGGAGCTATTTTTCAAATACTGATTACTGTGCCACCAACCCAAACCTATGAGATCTGAAATGTTTGGGGACTGGGTTCATGCTTTTTTAAAAAAATCTGTATAGATGATTCAAATACAGTTGGATTTGGCAACTGATTGTGCTGATACTCATGGCTTACGTTTAGAGGTCTTAGAAATGTAATTTGTGAGGCATCTAAGTCATTTAATTGAATCTATATTTATCTCTTTTTATAAATCTGGTAGAATTTTTTAAATCCTTCTTTTGCTATATTAAAAGTCTAGGAGAGTAGTTAAGCAAATTATCTGAATGCATAGAAATATCAGTATAGGCGCTCTCTATTAATTTGCTGATTGATGAGGCTAAGCAATGATGATAAACAGTTGAAATATGGAGCAGAATTTATCACTTTCATCCCCTTTAATGACTGTTGACTTCAATCATTTCACTCAGCATGAAATGGACCTCAGAATTTACTACTTGTTTCTTGAGTACTGAGATGCTGAATACTCAAGGGTGTTAGGGAACTGTAATAAATATAAAGTATTTTCCCTAGGCTGATTTCTTACAGCTAGTTTCACTTAAAGGCTCTCATGAAACTGCAACCAAATATTGGCTTTGAAGTACCAAGAACTGATGGGGGGGGGGGGGAAACTGTGGCAATGACATATAAAAATTAGGGCAAATCACTTTGACTTACATGTAACTCCATTTCCCTTCCCACAAAATGAGGGTGATAGCAGTTGGCAACTATCAACTTCCTAAGTTGAATTAACTGGGTAATAGCTGTAAACTCACCTGAGCTATGCTGAGCCAAGACCTCTTAGTAGAAAGATGTCAGATTAAATAAGTAGTGCATTTAAAAAGAGAGCGAATGTGAAAGTGCCAAAACTCATAGTTATTAAATACTGACCATGTATCATGCTCTCTATAAAGCATTGTTCCATATTATTTAATTTGCTAAAATATTTTACTAATAAAAACCCTGTATCTAGGCATTTAGGGTCTTTAAATAATTGGGGTACCGAATTATTCAGGAGAATATATATTATTTTATGCAAGTGTCTGTGAAGAAATGTCTATAGAGATCATGCTAGTTTGGTTGGAGCCAAGGCTAAGTTTATTATCCATGAGCTAATCTTGATGTCCTTAGATATGCAAAGTACTCATCTGAGATAAAAACTTTTTTCTTTACTTCTTCTTACTTCTTTGAATGAGATATACTATGCTCCTTGAGAGAAGGACCAGCCAGATCAAAGAGTCTTATTGGTGTTAGTTAAAGTGTGTTTAGAAGGAAGTATGGTATAGGGAACATTGGACACGTCCACTCACAGAAGTAGCAAAAAGGCGCAAAGCTTCCTTTGGCTTCCCTTGACCATTCTGAGCTACAGTGAGGGAGCTGAGACAGACAATAATTAATAAACACCATGCATAAGTAAATTGTGTTAAAATGATTAGTGCTTTGGTGAAAAAGTAAGCAAAGCAAGGGATGTTAGGGGTGCCGCTGTGTGTGTGTGTGTGTGTGTATGTGTGTAGGAGAAAACCACAAATTTAAATACAGGATGTCCTATAAGTTGTCCTTTAAGTTGCCATACATTGGGAAAATGTAGCTAAATATATTTTTATTTATAAAGGCGTCATTACAAAATTTTACAAAATATTCTCTACATGTTGACCACCTCTTTGTAAAATTTTGTACTTAAGCTTTTGTGAATAAAAGCACGTTTAGCTACAATTTCCCACTTTCCCTATGTATGGTGACTTTAGGGGAAATTTGGGGGATACCCTGTAGAGTGGTCAGTTTGAGTTTCACTGAGAAGTTGACATTTGAGCAAAGTTGAAAGAGGCGAGAGGGTTACCCATGGGAATACCTGGAGGAAAAACATCCAGGCAGAGGGTAAGGCCAGGTACAAAGGCCCTTGTGGGGACACAGCTCCAGTACACCACGAGGAGCAGGGAGGCCAGTGTGGTTAGAAGAACGTCAGTGAAGGGGAAGGCAATAGAAAACTACGTCAGAAAAGCAGTGGGAGCCAGATGATGTAGGACTTTGCAGGCTATTGGAAAGAGTTAGGCTAAGGCCAGGGGCAGTGGCTCACACCTGTAATCCTATAACTCTGGGAGGCCAAAGTGAGTGGATTCCCTGAGCTCAGGAGTTTGAGACCAGCCTGAGCAAGACTGAGGTCCCGTCTCTACTAAAAATAGAAAAAAATAGCCGGTCACTGTGGCGGGCACCTGTAGTCCCAGCTACTTGGGAGGCTGAGGCAAGAGGATCACTTGAGCCCAAAAGTCTGAGGTTTATGTGATCTATGATGCCACAGCACTCTACTAAGGGTGACAAAGTGAGACTCTGTCTTAAAAAAAAAAAAAAAAAGAAAAAGAAAGGAAAGAAAAGAGTTAGGCTTTTATTCTGTATACAGTGAGCCACTAGAAGCTGAACAGAAGAGGAAACTCCAACTTGGATTTTAAAAGAATCTCATTAGTTTCTGCAATGAGAACAGAAAGCAGAGGGGAAAGGGAGAAAAGAATAGAGGCAAACAAACTGGGAGGCTATTAGAAGCAAAAGATGATGGTGGTTTCCCCCAGGATGGAGTGGGTTGCAGATGGTGAGAAATGGTTGGATTACAGATGCCTTTTGAGGGTAGAACAAATTGGGCTTCCTGGCTGGTTGGGTTTGGTATGCAAGAGAAAGAGAAAAGGAAAATGATGGCCCCAAGTGTTTGTCCTGATCAATTGGAAGAAAGACATTGCCATCAATTGGAATAGAGGAAGGCCGTGGGTAGAGCAAATGTGGAGACAGGAATAAAATACCAGGAGCTCAGCTTGGGCCATGTTGAATTTGAAATGTCTGTTGACTGGCCAAGTGGAGATGTACACAGTTAAACATGTTTCTGGAGTTTAAGAAAAAGGTCTGGGCTGTGTACAGGGTGGCCATAAAGTTCATGTGCAATTTAAAATAAGCACGCAAATTTTATGACCACCCTATATATATATTTATGGGATTCCTTTCCCCATAGGTTAGAATTACCAGATAGAATCCAGTGAACTTTGAATTTCAGATAAACCACAAATAAGTTTTTGGTATAAATATGTCCCAGTATATCTTAGGTCATACAATTAATTCCTTGATATAGATAATAATAATACCAACAATTAGGCATTAACATGATTAGTAGTGCATATCCCATGTAATATTGGGGATACTTTTGTACTAAAATACTTTTTGTTGTTTATCTGAAGTTCAAATTTCACTGGCCGTCCTGTATTTATATTTGCTAAACTGGGAAACTGTAACATAGATGGCACTTAAAGCAACGAGCAGACGGGATTACCAGGAAAGTGAGTGAGATGGAGAATTAAAAAGGATCAAATGCTCAGCCCTGGATCACTCCAACATTCAAAACTAATATGGTGCAACCAGGAAGTAGGAGAAAAATAAAGTATATTAAGAAGGAGGGAATGATAAAACTCTGTTAAATGCTACTAATTGGTCGAGTAACCTGAGGATTGAGAAATGACCACTGGATTTAGCAATGCAGAGATCATTAGAGACCCAATTAGAGAAGTTTCAAGGACTATGGAGGGGGAAAATCAAATTAACATGGCTTGAAGGAAGAATGAGAAGAGAAAACTTGGAGACAGTGAAACAGGAGCAACTCTTGAGAAATTCTCGCTGAACAGAAAAGAAAGCTAGTGAGAGAGTAATATCAAGAAAAAACCTTGGTTGGGGGGGAGGGAGATGCTAGTAACAGCCTGTTTGAGCCTTGAACTATTTTCCAGCCTAGTAGTTCTCAAACTTTATTTTCTTTAAATCTTTTTGTGTTTCTTTTTATATTACTTTATTTTATTTTCACTGTGGTAAGAACACTTAATGTGAGGTGTACCCTCTTAAATTTTTAAGTGCACAGTACAGAATTGTTAACTCTAGACACAATGGTGCACAAAAGATCCCTAGAATTTATCTTGCATAATAAAATTTTATACCTATTGACCAGCAACTTTCTATATTCCCCTCCCCCCAGTCCCTACCACCCACCATTCTACTCTTTATTCTATGAGTTTGGCTATTTTATTTGTTTGTTTGTTTGTTTGTTTATTTGAGACAGAGTCTCACTCTCTTGCCCCGGGTAGAGTGCTCTGGCATCATAGCTCACAGCAACCTCAAACTCCTAGGTTGGAGCAATCCTCTTAAGTCAGCCTCCTGAGTAGCTGGGACTAAGGCACCCACCACAATGCCTGGTTAATTTTTCTGGTTTTAGTAGAGATGGAGACTCACTGTTGCTCGGGCTAGTCTCAAATTCCTGAGCTCAGGCAATGCACCCACCTCAACCTCCCAGAATGCTAGTATTACAGGCTTGAGCCGCCATGCAGGCCAAATTTGGCTATTTTAGATACATTTTTAAGGGGAATCATGTAGTATTTATCCTCCGTGTCTGTTTTATTTCACTAACATAGTGTCATCATATTTAAGCAAGATTTTTAGCTTTTTTTTTTTTTTCAGGATGCTATTCATGCTTTATGTCTTCCAGTTTTATCCATCTTGGAGCATATGATAGGATTTCCTTCCTTTTTAAAGGGCTAGATAATATTCCATTGTATGTACATAACACTAAGAAAGTTGTTCTCAAGCTTTAGTATTTACCAGAGGGCTTATGGCAACAAATTGCTCTCTTAGCTCCTTCTAATTTAGTAGCTCTAGGGTGAGACCCAAGGATGCATATTTCTTTTTTTTTTTTTCTTTTTCTTTTCACTTTCATTTTTTTTCTTTTCTTTCTTTTTTTTTTTTTTTTGAGACAGAGTTTCACTTTGTTTTCACTTTGTTGTCCTGGGTAGAACATTTTTTTCTTTTCTTTCTTTTTTTTTTTTTTGAGACAGAGTTTCACTTTGTTTTCACTTTGTTGTCCTGGGTAGAGTGCTAGGATATCATAGCTCAAACGATCCTGTTGAGTAGTACCTGAGACTATAGGTGCCCACTACAACGCTGGCTAGTTTCTTGCTCAGGCTGGTCCCCAACACCTGAGCTCAAGCAATCCATCCGCCTCAGCCTCCCAGAGTACTGAGATTATAGGCCTGAGTCACCACACCCATCCCCAAGAATCTGTATTTCAAACAAGTTCCTGGGAAATAACTGATGATGTCATTTTGAGAACCATCTAGATTCTGCCCTGCACATAATGTGAACTTGAAACACCAGCTACCACCAGTAAAACAGAACAGGAGTAATTCCAAGACATTCAAAAATGCCCAACTTCCACATAGAGAGTCTGTCCCTTCTGAGATCTGGCTGAAGATTTGTCCCTAATTGTAAATGAGAAGTATAAACATTATCCTGAAGAAAAAGTTAAAAGTCTGGATAAAACTACAAAAGTTAGTAGAAGCATTACATTAGAAATTCTGAGGTCGTTTTCATTCAGATAAAGAATCAGAAAAGCATATCGCTTTCATCAATATTATCCCACATTATTTGGAACATTTAGTTAATTAAACTGAAAAGAAAACAATTGGTATTCATATTGTACAAGGAAAGGTAAAATTATAAATGTTCGCATATTATTGTAAACAAAGAAAATCTAAGATTCTAATAAGTTAAACACTACTTCAATTTTTAAAATTTTGATAAAGTATCTCAAAGCAAGATAAATACATAAAAATTATTGGCCTTTCTCAATATGAGTAATAACTATTCATGGGTATAAATTTATTTCTTAAGTAACACATTAAAATACTACATATTATTTAAGAATACATAGATAGTTAACAAAAGTATAAATGTATGGGAATCATACACACTTACGTCTCTAGAGGGTGATGATGAAAGAATGTCACTATAATGTGTCAAATGTTATAACCTAATATGTATACGAGAAAGGCATATGTTTCTCTGAATATTATTTTTATACTTTCCTATACATTTGATATAATTTTAAATTTGAAATGTATTCTTTAAAATGATAATAAAAATAACACTGGCTAAGAATATTTTTTATTTGTTTGTTTTTGTGTTTTTTTGTTTTGTTTTGTTTTTTGTAGACACAGAGACTCACTTTACCACCCACGGTAGATTGCCATGATATCACACGGCTCACAGCAACCTCCCGCTCTTGGGCTTAGACAATTCTCTTGCCTCGGCCTCCCAGAGCACCTGGGACTACAGGCGCCTGCCACAATACCCAGCTATTTTTTGTTGCAGTTTGGCTGGGGCTGGGTTTGAACCCGCCACCCTCAGTATATGGGCCCGGCGCCCCACTCACTGAGCCACAGGCGCCGCCCGGCTAAGAATGTTTTTAAAAGTAAAGTACATGACCTATTTGGAAAAAATACAGTGCCATTTTTAAAGAGAGAAAACAAGATCTAAACAAGTGGAGACACATGTCATTGCTCCAGAAAAGATAGTATTAGTGTCAATTCTTATAAAAATTATAATACAACTATGTTCAGTTCCTTTCAAACCACATTGAATTATGTCTTAGTCCATTTAAGCTGCCATAGCAAAATACCATAGATTGGGTAGCTTCTAAACAACACAAATTTACTTCTCACAGTTCTGAAGTCTGGGAAGTCCAAGATTGAGGTGCTGGCAGATTCAGTGTCTGGTGAGGATCTGTTTTAAGGTTCATGGATGGTGCTTTCTCACTGTGTCCTCACACAGCAGAATAGACAAAAATCCTCCCTCAACCTTCTTTTTCAAGGGCACTAATCCCATTGGTGAAGGGTCTGCCCTCATAATCCAGTCACTTCCGGAAGGTCCCACCTCTTAATGCTATCACTTGAGGGATTAGGATTTCAATACATGAATGGGGAGTTTGGGAACACGAACGTTCAGACCATAGCAGGTTATTTTATAAAACTGGATTAATGTGAATTTAAAATTCAAATCCAACATAGTGTGGAGGCATGAAGTTAAGAATAAAACAAATAGTTCAAGTGAAAATAATCAATGAATGTTCAAGAATAGGCAGGAAAGTTATGAAAATAAAGAAACAGAGATAGGTTATCAAGATATTGTAAACAAAACATTAAAAGCAGAATAGAAAATTTTACCAGTGGATCAAAATTTGATCCCCACATAAGTGCAAGCGTTGTAAGAGAACTTAAAATATGGAAAGGGAACTATTACAATTTAGTGAGAGAAGGTTCATTTCTTTCTTAATTGTTAAGTGTAAAATCAGTCCTTAATCTAGAAAGAAAACAAAGCTAAATCCTGCATCTCACATCATTCACAAAAGTAAGGTTTTGATGGCTTAGAGATTTAAGTATAAGAAATAAAGAATATGCATATGCAATGCACAGAAGAGAAAAAACTATATGTTTCATAATATTATTATGAAATTATTCCATATTATTATGGAAATACACTCAATGTCATTAGAACTGAATAAACTGTGGTTTTACCAGTAATTTGGAATATGATATAGTTTGTAAAAAGGATAGGCCAGAGCCTCTCATATTGAGAAGAATGAAAAACACAAATTGCTTCAAGTGTGATTTATTTTTTTTGGTCAAACAAAATACACACCACCATGAATGTACCAATTTGTATAGGTCTATATAAAAAGATATGGACCAAGGTGCACCGAGTTGTCACCATTGCTTATTTATGGGGTGAGGTTGGAAATGATTAGAAGAAACTTATTGATGTTGCCATTTTATATATATTATAAATTTATTGCATTTTTTAAAAATAGTGTATTTAGTTTTATAATTAAAAAATAATAATTTTAAATATTTAGACCTGCTGGGAAAGAAAAACACTTCCCCTGCTTGGGAAGTAATGGCCATTATCCTAGAGAGATGGTAAGAGAGGGGAGAGCACAGGGAGAAATTCAATTGGTTGGTTGTTTATGGAGAACTTGTGAAGCACAGGCCAAGTGCCTGGGACGGGGGGCAGTGGAGGAGGGGACACATGAAGTACAAGGCACAGACCTTACTCTCTATTTGTATAAAATCTGGTTACAGGTTAAATTAAAACACTTGAAACTATTTAAATATAATGAACGGTACAAACCCCTTTAAAGCTGTCAGGATTTTTTTTATTTGTTTGTCATTTCCTATTTAATCAATGAAAATGTGAAATTTTCTTAACCTGTCATGGAGCAGAAAAATTGACTTGTTGGTTTTAGAATAAGGAGTTGTGGAAATTAACAACACTTGATCAGAATAGAAGAAATACAAGCTGATACCAAAGGTCACCACACACACACACAGGGAAAACAGGAAATTGTAGCTAAATGTGCCTTTACAAAATATTCATCACAAAATTTTATAAAATATTTACAAAATATTTCCTTATGTGTTGATATATGTTAAAAATACCTCTTTATGATTTAATTAAAAACATTCAAAATTTAGTTTACTAATTTTCCCTATTCATAACAACCTTTGGGACACCCTGTAGATGAAAACCTGTTTGGGGATCTCATGGAAATTCACTGAGCACATGCACTGTGTGCAGACCCACTTTGTGAGACAGTACTTTGCTAAACATAAATGGTCACATTCCTGTAAATGGACTCTTTTCTTCAATTTTAATAATTTAGTTGTTCTGGGCATGAAAATGTGGAGGGATATTAATTTTTGTCCTTAATTTTAGTAGCATGATAAGAAACGTCCCTGGAGGAGAGGTCAGTTTTGTTGTGTGAGTGTCTGTGTAGAAGCCAGACTTCCACCAGGATCAGATCTAAGGAGGGGAATTGTGAGCAGAGAGAACCTTCCCTCTGGGAAGCAAGGGCAGAGCGAGAGAGCTAGAAGCAGGAGAGATTTATTGGGGGCATGCCTGTGAAAGACTCAGGACTGAGGAAACAGGAGTAGGCAGGGAAACCAGTCAGAGTCAGGTCTGACACTGATGAAGGAACAGGGAAGGAAGGACAGTTGGGTAAGAGGGCCTGTCACAGGTGCAGCTCTCAGAAAGTCCCCACCTGCTGGAGAGAGAGCCACAGAGCAAAGACCGCCTGTGAAGGGGGTCCTGCATGCACAGGATGCCCGGGCCCTAGTATTCCTCCTGCGTTCAGTCATTTGAGGAAGGCAATCTTGCATCCATCCCTTGGTTCCTGGGCTTATGTGAACCTTGCACAGGATCCAGAAGGTTCTGCAGCTGGAGACCATGCTACACTCCTTGTAACAGGCTCTCTCTTGAAGGCAGATGGGAGTGGCATGAATCCACAACCACTTCAATTCATCAGTGTGATCCCCTTCACCACACATGGCTAGAAAGCAGCTCTCCCACAGTTACAGCAAGCTTTGCTTCCTGAACAGGAACCCAGAAGAGGGAGGTGGGCAGGACAAACCTCAGTCACATCACTGCAGCTGCTGTTAGTGTTGCAACTGGCGCTCACTTTCTCCCTCCTCCACTGTCCATTCTAAACACCCATCGCCCTCACCTGTTACCTCTGCAAGTCCTCAAGACTTACTTGAGGATGTGATTCAGACCACGTTACCACAGGGACTGACCCCTGGTAATCACACCCTTCTCTGGCCAAGTTTGCTAGACAATGGAGTCCTTTCACAGTTACAATTGAATTCCAAAAGGAATCCTAAGAGACACCCAGTTAGGTCACACCTACATCCATTATATAAAAATGTCCTTACCTTTTCTTGCTGATCAAGATCAATTACCCCTACCAAGATGCTAATTGCCAAACTCTTCTCATTTGCTGGTTTCTGGACACAAAGAGCCCTATGTGCCCAAGAAGGCTGCTTTAACTTGTATTCAGTAGAAACCTTGCTATGCCCCTTGGTGAGAGTGCACCTCCTTTGAGGACCAGCAGCTCTAATTTTGCAGAGCCCACAGTTGTGGGACCAGGAAGTAAAATGCTCCCTGTGAGTCATTAGAATGGATGGTGAGATGGTAATAAATGACAGTAGATAGGAAGGTTCTCTTGCTTCCATCCTTGGTTCCTGGGCCCATGTGTTCTCCCTAGTGGGGACACAGCCCCACAGGAGGTCGCTAATTTAGTGCATATACTGCACCCTGGGGCATGGCACCCACACATAACAGAGCGTTGTGCCTGCACTGGCATAGGAGTTGGGCCAGCAGAAGGTTATTCTAGCACTCTTTGGGGCTTGCTCCTTCTGGGTGGGATGGGTTTGTGGGACAAGTTGGCCCCATGCTCATGGGCTCCCTTTGGTGAAGTGGGTCTCTCATTTGGTGTTATGTTGTGTTGGATTCCATGCCTGAGGATCAGGCATTCCATAGCTCCCAAATAGTGGTGCAGGCTGAGGCTCTATGGGCAAGAAATACAAACTTTTACCAGAATGGCTATCTACTCTGATGACAACGAATCACTGGGCCTTCAAGGATGGAAGGGATCCTGTGGTCAACTTGCCACCAAGTGGCAATTTGGTCTGCTCAAGAGACAATGCCACTTTGCAGGCTCAGCATTAGGGTCTGTGGCTGGCAGGTTGGACATTCAAAAGCAGCGACAGCTAGCTCATAGGAGTCTGTGCTGTTGGGCCCATTTCTGCTTCTCTGGCTGCTCCATTCCTGCGCTGGTCATACCAGTTCCAGGGGAGCCTATGACAAAGGCTGGCTAATGTTGGCTGGCCAACTCACTTTGTCTACTTGCATATTGAGTGACTCTTTTATGTAAAAGCTTTCTAGTAGGATCATCACTTTCTCCGTGCTTCCAAAAACCACCCAGCCATAAATTTACCTGTCTCCTAAGGCTCTTGTCAAGAATGTTAAATCTTCTGTCTCAAGATAGTACCCCAAGTGTATGAACTCTTTCTTATCCAGTCTTACATTCTGGCCACTTTGATCAAATACCCTCAGCATCAGATCCCAGGAGTAAGCCCCCTGGCTCCTCCCAGACCATGCTGGCTCCTTCTTCCCACTTCTTTTCTTCCCTTATGAGACTCAGCTTATCCTCCCCAGAGTAAGCTGAGTTTAACCCTGACACCAGAAGAAGATATTTATCTTGAAGGAAGAAGAGCTCCACAAGATCTGCCTCCCTGGACTAAGGTCTTGACTTGGAAGGTGAGGGAAAACTTACCAGTTGCAAGGGCTTAAGGAGTTTACTGAGACACAGTCTTCAGGGGGCATTTACCTAAGTGTCCCATTCCATGTTTCAGGGTCCCAGCTTTCTCAACCAGGACCCTGACCCTAGCGTAGCAGGCTGCTTTTCCTGACCGTTCATTGTCTTTGCAGTTAAGTGCTCTTGTAAGTGCTGACTCTGCACCTCAGCTGGGTCCCTTTTCCACTGCTGAAGATGAGGGCTGCTTTACAAGCTACCAAAGCACATCAAGCTATCAAAAGGGACTTCTGGCTTTCACACTTTCACTTTTTTGGAGTGTTTTTTTTTTTTCTGAATTTAGGTTTATTAGGTAAAATTTACATATTGTAAAATTTAGATTATAGTTTGATCACTTTTGACAAATGTATACAGTGATGTAAAAACCACCACAATTGAGATATAGAACATAAGCATCACCCCAGAATTATTATTATTATTATGTCCCTTTGAAATTAGTCTTCTCCTTCCCAAACTTAACTTCTGGCCATCAGTGATCTGATTTTTATCCCTGTGACTTAGTAAAAGCATCATATAAATGTACTCCTTCATGAAGTATTTTGCATCTGGCTTTTTCCCCTTTAATGCATGTGAGATTCATTCATGTTGTTGTAAATACCAGTAGTTCATTCATGTTTATTGTTAATAGTGTTCCATTGTATGAACGTACTGCAACACTGAGTTGTTTATTCATTCTCTATTAATGGACATTTGAGTTGTTTTAATTTGGGGTGACTATGAATAGAACTGTTGGGGTGGCGCCTATGGCTCAAAGGAGTAGGGCGCTGGCCACATATACTGGAGGTGGTGGGTTCAAACCCAGCCCCGGCCAAAAAACTGCAAAAAAAAAAAAAAAAAAAGAACTGTCATAAACTTTTACATTCAAGTCTTTGTGTGAAGCGGGATTATTGGGTCATATGATAATGTCTATATTAAGTTTTTTAAAAACTGCCAAACTGTTTAACAAAGTGCCTGTGCCATTCTGCTTCCCCACCAGGAATCCGTGAGAGCTACAGTGGCTCCACATTTGCCAGGATTTTATGTTATCTATATTTTTAATTTTAGCCATTAATACTGTTATATATTGTGATATTTTATTCTGGTTTCAATTTTAATTTTCCCAGTAATTCATGATATTGAACATCTTTCTATGTGCCTGTTTTCCATCTCTACATCTTATTTGAGATCTATTCAAGCCTCTTCACCATTCTGGCGTCTATTTGAGTCTTCTCCCCATTTTAAAAATGGCTTTGTGTCTTTCACATGTAGTTTTTAGCATTCATTCCTCATAATCCCTTTTCAGGGCATAGAACAATTTAGTAAAATCCCACCAACTCTGTTGTCCTTGTCTGAACTGTCTCCCTCATAATTTTCAAAGGCCTGATTTTCCAAAGGTTAGCAGCAAGGCCACCTTTTGGTGCCAAAGATCACCCACACCCCACACTCCATTCCAGATGGGCTCCTCCCTGCTAGCCAGACAGTGAGTGATCCAGTCCTTAATTAAATCCCTCCTACTTCCTGCCTTCTTGGATCAATCCTGTCAGTTCAGTCCTCTGGAAAGCAGATGTTAAGACGAAGTTAGAAGGGCAAAAGATTCATTGGATTGTTTTAGCTCAGAGGATGGGCTATATGTACACTGTACCAGGCACAGCATGGCAATAACTGCAAGTGAATGGGGTGGTGGGAATGGGCCGAGGTACTTTTCAGATTGCTTTTGTTTTCTTAGTGAATTAGGAAGTAATAATATTAACTTCAAATAAGGATGGGAGAGGAGATATTGTAGGGGAAGATGTAAAATAGGAAATAAACTAGAAGAACCAGCACTGAATAGATGAGGAAAGTGTAGTGAGATTGCTGAGCAGCACAGAAGCTCCCTGGAGGTAAGTGATCATGAATTTAAATCAGGACCACCTGGTACAGATGTGGATTTTCCTCCAGCCACCTTAAAGTGTACCCACATGGGAACATAATGGGTGAAAAGTTGGATTAAACCAGGATTAAGTCAATATTAAGAAAATATAATGAAAGGAGAGAGGAACAAGAGAGCTGAAAGTGTATGCAAAGGAACATTTATAACTATGGACCATAGAATCTAAGCAGGGTAAAGACATGTGAGTCAGGGACAATGAAAATTGGTGGGATCAGATTAACTGATTTTTAGTCCAACAGGAGCAAAAATGTTTTAGGAGCTGGGATGCTGGTGAGAATGAACTAGAAAAATAGGCAGGTCAGAAAATGGGAAGCTTATAGTTGAGATTATCAAGTTAATATCAACGTAGTTGTTGGCATTGATAAAGTCTTGGATCTGGGTGATGGGAAGAAGTTGGCTAAAAAATAAATGGTGATAATTAAATTGAAGAAAAGAGAGAGAAGAGATCATAGTAGCCAAGATTCTAGAAGAAATATCTACATAGACTTTGAGTTACCAAGAATTCTATGAGGACATGAACATTAGAGAGGTGAGAGTTGATCTGTTTCAGTCATCATACTTGTACTCATGTATCTACCAATCTGGACATTCATATCCTTTTCTACTAGGAAAATTTCTTGAATCATTTCTTTGATAATTTCTTCCCTATGTTTTCTACATTTTCTCTTTCTTGAAGTCCTATTAGTAAAGAAAAGTCTCCTGGTTTAATTCTCTAATTTACTTGACTCTTCTATTTTTCCCTCTCAATGTTCATTTCCTTTGTTTCATGAAGGCTTATCTTCTAGCCCTTTTATACGACCTGTTATTTCTGGTTTTCTATTTTTATTTTCTTTTTTTTTTTAAGTTCATGTGCAATTTATTATGTTAAACTAAGTTGCACATGAACTTTGTTTTTTTTTTTATTGTTGGGGATTCATTGAGGGTACAATAAGCCAGGTTACATGATTGCATTTGTTAGGTAAAGTCCCTCTTGCAATCATGTCTTGGCCCCACAAGGTGTGGCACACACCAAGGCCCCATCGACCTCCCTCCTTCCCTCTCTTTGCTTTTCCTTCCCCCTCCATGACCTTAATTGTCCTTAATTGTCCTCATATCAAAATTGAGTACATAGGATTCATACTTCTCCATTCTTGTGATGCTTTACTAAGAATAATGTCTTCCACTTCCATCCAGGTTAATACGAAGGATGTAAAGCCTCCATTTTTTTTTAAATAGCTGAATAATATTCCATGGTATACATATACCACAGCTTGTTAATCCATTCTTGGGTTGATGGGCATTTAGGCTGTTTCCACTCCACATCCACGCCAGCATCTGCAGTTTTGAGATTTTGTGATGTGGGCCATTCTCACTGGGGTTAGATGTTACCTCAGAGTGGCTTTGATTTTCATTTCTCTAATAGGTAGGGATGATGAACATTTTTTCATATGTTTGTTAGCCATTCATCTGTCATCTTTAGAGAAGGTTCTATTCATGTCTCTTGCTCATTGATATATAGGATTGTTGGCTTTTTTCATGTGGATTAATTTGAGTTCTCTATATATCCTAGTGATCAAGCTTTTGTCTGATTCAAAATATGCAAATATCCTTTCCCATTGTGTAGATAGTCTGTTTGCTTTGGTTGTTGTCTACTTAGCTGTACAGCTTTTCAGTTTAATAAAGTCCCATTTGTTGGGTTTTTTTTCCATTTTTTTTCCTATTGTTGGGGATTCATTGAGGGTACAATAAGCCAGGTTACACTAATTGTATATGTTAGGTAATTACCTTACCATTTGTTTATTTTTGTTGTTGTTGCAATTGCCATGGCAGTCTTCTTCATGAAGTCTTTCCCCAGGCCAATATCTTCCAGTGTTTTTCCTATGCTTTCTTTGAGGATTTTTATTGTTTCATGCCTTAAATTTAAGTCCTTCATCCATCT
>CAUYPK010045406.1:0-26192 GCA_963574355.1 Loris lydekkerianus
GGCAAGAATTTGTAACAAGCTAATATTTTTTTGGTTGCTTTGAGCTACGATGAAATAATGGCAAAAAACCCAGGGTGAAAAATTAAAATTCTGTATAAAAAAAAAAAAAACAAAAAAAAAAAAAAAAAAAACCCTATAAAAAACAACTTGGGGGACTCAGTGCCTGTGGCTCAAGCGGCTAAGGCACCAGCCACACACACCTGAGCTGGCAGTTTCCATTCTAGTCTGGGCCACCAAACAACAATGACGGCTGCAACCAAAAAAAAAAAAAAAAAATAGCCAGGCATTGTGGCAGGTGCCTTCAGTCCCAGCTACTTGGGAGGTGGAGGCAGGAGAATCACTTAAGCCCAGGAGTTAGAAGTTGCTGAGAGCTGTGATGCCCAGGCACTCTACACAGGGCGAAACTGTGAGGCTCTGCCTAAAAAAAAAAAAAAAAAAAAAAAACCAACTTGGGAATAACTCAGAAATCTGGGTATGGTATGCTTATTATTTCACGTGAGTTAATTTAATAAACATAATAATGGTGACAAGGGTGACTGCACAGAGCAAGGCCTTTGGCATTAGCTTCTGCCTCTTGAAGTACTTAAGGGTAAATGTTGTCAATGTCTACAACTCACATGCATGGATGTTCATTGTATCATTTCAATATTGCTTATACTTTCTTGATATTTTAATAAACAGGTTTATTAAACTTTGTCAATATTTTAATTACATTAAAAATACTTTTTAAAGAATATCTTACAAAGAAGTTCCTTATGAGAAATGGGGATAAAGTGAGAATTGTTTTAGTTAATAGTACTGAGAAGGGGACCTGATGGCTGGAATCTCCGGACTGAGGGTCCTTTTCAGAATATCCCTAGACCCCCAAATCCACTCCTTCATCTGACTGATGGGGAACCTGACACTTAGATGAGCTCAACGACCTCCCCATAATGGCACAAGTCATGGAAGGTGAGGGAACATGGTAGATCCCATGGTACATCAGCCCCAATCCCGGGTTCTCAATGGGTAGCACCACCGGGTTGCCCAGCCTTGCTCAGATACACAGCCAATTGTCAGGAGGGTAAAAGATGCCTTAGCAATCGGCTGTATCATTTAACCTTGATTCTTTGAAAACAATTCCCCTCACAGACTTCAAATAATATTGTCCTTTCTCCCAGTCACCCAAAATAATAAACTCTCTCACACTTATTATAAACATCATTATCCTGGAAACTTAGAAAAAAAGCATATAGACAGGCAACAAAGGGTCCCTGCCTAGAAACACTGACACCCCACAAGTTATATGCTGTTATAACAGACAAATCTCTAAGAGCTGTCCCAAACGAGGTCAACCTCTAAAAATAGTTTCTAATCCTTATATTTCAGTGACAGGAGAAAAAAGTATTATCTTGATAGTAAAGGATTTAAATTTATTGCATAGCTTAAAATGGTTAGTGAATTGAAATTATAAAGTAATGAATCACTGCCTGAAAAAGTCAAGTGATTAGTAATTCCATTGCATGGAAAACTATTTAGGGATGTCAGATGGGGGAGAAACAGAGGGAGGGGAAGGCAGGAGAAGGGCTGCCCTGGGAGTAGGGCTCACCCCTAAGATTACCCAACTGGAGGGTCCCTCGCATTTCCAGTGACATGCACCGTGATGTAACACAGGCATTGCGGCTGGTGCGTTTTTCGGTCATTGATAACAATGTGACTCTACCCCAGATCTTGGAGACTCATTCTTTAACCTAATCATGGCATATTCTCCACATATCCCCCAGGTTCCTATCACACCAGAATGCTGGACGCAAACCAGCTTATCATTGCGCATGCAAACTTTTACCAAAAGAAAAAGGGGGAGGAGGAACAGGAAGAAAGGAGGTAAGAATAGTTTCAGTGTAGCAGGAATAGAAGCCAACCTCTACTGACAACTGACTATATCCCAGGGATAGCATTAAACAATGTACATGTGTTGTCTTGTGTAATTCTAATCTAAAAGGCAAGATTATTAATGTCATTTTATAGGCAAGAAAACAGAGTCATGAAGATTAAGCAAATTGCCCAGATCACAGACATTAAGGGGCAGAGATCAGAAAGGAATCCAGGTCTATATGAACCCAGAAGCCCCAAAGTCTTGCCTACTCTGCCACATGTGCCTCCCTGTGTCATTACTTTTGCCTGAAGACCCTCTTCTCAATTCTTAGCTCAAGATCCTACCTCAGCACTAGGGCCCAGTGCTGTAAGCCTTTCAGAATTGCCGTATGTGGAAAGATGGCTCCTTTCCTAGAACACCTACCTAGCTTTCTTGGACCATGTTTAAGGCTTTTAAAGGAAGGATTTTCTCTCTCCAACTAGAGTACAAAGACAGGAACCGTGAGTATTGTCCCCCCCCCCCCAAGCATTATCCCAGTTTATTGATTAAAAAGTAATTCTAAAAAATAAAAAGAAAAGAAAAGAAAAAGAGTGTGGCTCAGTGGGTAAGGTGCCAGCTCCATATACAGAGGGTGGCAGGTTTAAACCCAGCCCTGGACAAACTGCAGCATAAAAATAGCTGAGTATGGTGACAGGCGCCTGTAGTCCCAGCTACTCGGGAGGCTGAGGCAAGAGAATTGCCTAAGCCCAAGGAGTTGGACGTTGCTATAAGCTGTGATACCACAGCACTCTACGGAGGGTTAATAAGTGAGACTCTGTCTCAAAAAAAAAAAAAAAAAAAAAAAAAAGTAATTATACACTGCCCAGCCCAACAGCCCGTGTCAGCCATGTTTGGTAGGAGGACTAAACATTTTAGAAATAAAAAAAATACATATTGCATTAGTTCAATAAACATTTATTCAGTCCATAATATGCCCAAACTTGTCAGACTCCAGCAGTCTACTTGAACTTGTCAGATTACATCAAAGGAAGAAAGTAAATGGCGTATTTTTTTTAGCATCAGATGGAAATCACTCCTTAATACAGTTCTACAAATGACAGACTTAAGGCATTTTTTTCCAAATTCTCCACTCAAAGACATGGGGGATACTGTTGGAAGGCTCCCTACTGCAATGCCCTAACTGCCAAAAAAATGGAAAAATCCAAGAAATATGGGGCCATGGAACAGGGTTCAGGGACTGAGGGCAGATGTTGATCCATGCAAAGATCAAAGCTGGGCACAAACCATTCTCGGGTTTACACAGCTGCATGCTCCGTGCGAGAGCCGTAAAGCAAACACAATCTGGATAGGAGGGAAAGGTCCTGTGACTGGGAGAGTGTGGGTGTTGGTGACTCCCCAGGACATCAAATGAATCCAGGGGCCGGGGAGCCACCTCACTCCAGGGCTAGAAAAAGAAATGTCCTTATTCTCAGTAAAGTTTTCTCAATTCAGCCTTCTAAAATACTGTCAGAAAAAGCAAAGAGAATCATTAGCAAATAAGCAAAAAAGTTTTTGAGTTTAACAACGACCACCACCAAAAAAAAAAGTTAATTGGTCAAGTCTTAATAATCTGAGCATGAGAAGCTCCCTTCTCCAGTTCATTGTATTTGGTTGCTGCGTACAACATCCGAATGAGACCCAGAGCTCTCGAAACTCCTTCAGGTGCAAGAATTCCTAACCTAAATAATAACAAAGCCATATGTTACCATATTTTTAGATATGAGTTGCTGTACAATGCAGAAACACAACAGCAGCTCCCTGCTATCATTTGGATTCATTAAAAATAAAATCATCTCATAAGCCTGCAAACGTTGATTTTTACTTTTATTTTTTTAACATTACAAAACTTTCATATTTCCCCTGTGTACACAAGTATAATTTCTTTATGTGGTTGTTTGCAATGTCTTAAACTTGATATACATGTAATACTAGAAAATGAAAATTTTGTATATACATGTGTATGAATTCGTTTCATGTATTAGAAAACAATATGTTTTGCTCATTAAAGGCGCCAATATAAATGCTATAAACCATGAAATTACCTTTGAGCCCTTCCTGAAATAACCAGTTCACAAACAAATGATCCATGCAAAAAGGCAAGGGGAAATTACAATAATAAGACTAAGTTACATTTTCATTTCGGGATTTTTTTTATGTAAAAAAGTATTATTACCACAAAACTGACATCTGGGGCAGGTACATCCAATTTATATAGAAAACACCAAACAATGCAGATAGGTTGAACAAAGTAAGTTCAAAGCGGGGCTTTACATATTTTTCAAATGTGACACAGAACTCATATTTACAACAAATTGTCTCAATAAAAAAAAACAACAACTTACTTTTGGCTTTCTCACTTCAGAGAGCCGGTTTAAAAGCAATGATGGCAAAAGCATTTCGTTAAAATAACTCTGATGCTTTTCGTAATCAAGAAAATAAGATTCCACCCTAGTTATGACCGAAAGAGGCTAAGGATATCAGAAATCTTACCCTTGAGTCCATATTCTTAAGCTGAAATTAACAAAGTCTAATGTGAGACCCAAACCAGCAGCATCAACATCCTCTGGGAACATGCTAGAAACGTAGACCTCTGGGTTCCACTTCAGCAGTTCTAAAATAGAAACTCTGGAGGCGAAGCCTGGTGATAACGTGTTCTAAAAAGCCCTCCACATGCTTAATTTTTGAACCGGTCTGAGTTTGATAACCGGTGTTGCAGATAACAGCATTCTGTCCTCTAAGATCCTACATGGAACCTGAAGTGGTTCCTCTACCACCTGTCCGTTCCTCCCTAACCAGAAAATGACATCCGACCCAGCTGACTGGCAATCTCTGTCTACATCAGTCCATGCCCTTCTCTCTGCTCTAGTATAACTAACCTGCAAAGTGGCAGGTGACACACCTCCAGCCAAGACCCCTGGAAGTAAGTAAGAGCCTTGAGTTCTGACAGAGGCTAAGGGAACATGAGACTCCTGGATTCCTTCAGGGTTTTACCCACCATCCCTACAATGGCCCCCACAATACCTGTAACACAGGCCAGGATGAGTCTGTTCTGGACAGGGAACAATCCAGACTTCCAGACAAGTCTTACCAAGGCATCACAGTGCCTTGAAATGTGAACCCCTAATAGGAAGCCACATATCTCCTTTGGACCATTCAGGCACTCAACAAACACTGGGCAGATCCCTCTTCCCTCTCTCCCTCCTTTTCTTCCTTCCTCATTTTCTTCAAATCCCCCCCCCCCCTTGTTTTTTGTTCTCTTTTCTGCTTCATGCTGGGGACATGAAACTGTATTAAACCACCCCTTCGTGGAGCTCACCCTCATGGGTGATGCCCACACATAGACATGGCAACCCAGTGAGGTTAGGAACTAAACGGGCTTAGGGAACTACTTATAAGCCGGAGGGAATCACACACACAGTGGAACTTACAGAACACGGACATCAGAATCTTACAGAACAAGTAAAAGCCAGCAATACTGGAAATCTTCTGGGCAGACCACGAAGATCAATGTCCTGAACAGATGAGGCTAACCCCCTGTGAGTGCTGCAGGCCAAGAGGCTGCCTCCTGTCTGTGCCTCCTCCCCAGCCCTGAGCTCTGCACAGAGACGCTGGGTCGGGGCAGAGAAGCGTAAACCGACAACTGCTAAGGAACTCCTTGAAGGAACTGAGCCCTGGAGGCAGGGAGGACACCTGGGGCTCCATCTGAGCAACCCACACGAGGAGAAGAGGAAGCTGCCCACCTGGGCACCAGTGGCAGAGGGTGAATGGGCAAGAGGCACAGGACTGGGGGGGGAACCAAAGGCCTACCAAGAGGAGTCCTGAAGAAGGCTGTGAATCGCAGTTCAGGGAGGTCCTGAGTGAAGACAAAGGTTCCTCTGTGCTTAGATAAGGTCCTGCCAGAACTGACCCCAGAAGGCTACAACAGAGATGCTGCTCCATGACTCGCCAGCCAGGGAAGGAAGAAGAACAGGTACCCGGCCCTGCACCTGTTAGAGGGGAAACCACGGAACCCACCATCTCAGAACCGGGAGAAAGAGGGAGAGACAGAGCCTGAGAGGGTGAACACGTAACGCAGCGAAAGGACACTGGGTTCTCACAGAAAATAGACCAGAAGAGGAAGGACCATGCTTATAGAGGTCAGTTTCTAAAGATGCTGGGAGACCCAGTCACAAAAAGCAGCAGGTGAGAGAGCAAAGGTAAGCACCCTTACTGGCTGCTCAGGGAGCATCACGCAGCCCCCGGGGAGGTTTACAATTGTTCTCCTTGGGAATTCTTATAACAACATCAATTGGCTAAATGAGGTGAAAGCTATGTTGATTAGTAGGATGTAAGCACTCCAATTTATACAAATAATCAACACATCGAATCCCATAATGGCACAAACGTATTTATGATCTATGTTCAAAAAACTTAAAAAATAAATAAAAAACAAAGCAACTAAAGTAAAAAAAAAAAAAAAAAAAAAAAAAAAAAAAGAGGTAGGTATGAGATCACTGCTTTGTGGTTAACTAGGGACTCCAAGAGCTGAGGACAAGTGCCTGAAGCCACACAGCTAGAATGGAGGGAAAGAGGGGAGTTTTCGCCTCAGTCTCACTCCAAAATCCAGGAAGTCTGTAGCCTGAGTCAGTAAGAAGAAAGGCTCAGATACTTTAGAGCCGTGATCTTCAACCAGTGTCCTGTGACAAGTTTGAGCACAGTAAATTTATTTATTTATTTTATTTATTTGGGAGACAGAGTCTCACTTCCTCGCCCTGAGCAGAGTGCTGGGGTATCATAGCTCACAGCAGCTTGAAACTCTTAGTCTCAAGTGATCCTCCTGCCTCACCCTCCCAAGTAAGCACCTGCCGCAACGCCTAGCTAGTTTCTCTAATTTTTTCTGTAGAAACAGGGTCTTGCCTTTGCTCAGGCCAGTCTAAAACTCCTGAGCTCAGGGGATCCACCTGCCTCAGCCTCCAAGAATACTAGGATTACAGGCATGAGTCACCATGCCCGGCCAGGTTCAAGTGTGCAGTGAGACTAAAAAAAAAAAAAAAAAGGTTGAAAAACACTGCCTTAGAAGTGAAAGTGTCTGATAAGGCAGACCAAAAATGGCCCAGGAACCAACAAAAATAATGAGTTTACCAGAGTGTGCCCACCCAGGGGAGTCTCCATGAGGCTCTGAAATTTCCAAACATCCTGGCAGGATACCTTTGGCCTACATCACTGCCTTACAGACTCTGGACTGGAACTGTCATGATTTTAACCCATCCTTGAATACCTTACAGAGCATTTAATGAAGAGCACACTCAGTTTCACAACTGAGATCTGCCTGAACCCAGTGGCTCTTCAACAACACCCCTCCAGATACTTCAGGGTGAGGGCGTCACTTTTAAACTTAATGGAATTTCTTGCCTTATGTGGCAGTGGCAGAATTGTTCCATCACGAAAATGAATTGGGAAGAGCTTGTTTTTTCCTTCCTGTTTAAAAAAATGATACTGAATGTGACCTTTCAAGTAAATCCTAATTTAAAGTGTTCTAAGTAGAAAAGATAATTATTTGGACCATATAAATACTGCATGTGTGTGTAATGGGGGTTGCATGCATAGCTGTAAAAAAATACGTGGCTGTTATTTTCTTGAAATTGCTGTGTCGTAACCATTTTTATTGGGTTAATTAAAAGACCATAAAAATCAATTCAAACATGTTTGGAAGCAGATTTGCAAATTTCATAAACTGTGTTCACTTGTTAGGCCAAAGATTAGAGAAAACGGCCGACATGCATGTACTCACAGCTTTAATGTCACTCATTCATTCATTCATCCATTCATTTATTCACCCAACCAACCACTATCTTTCTTCTCCTATGGGCTGAGCTCTGGAACAAGAGTAGCTCCAGTCCTCACAACACTATTAGTCTGGTGAAAGACAGAAAGTGGAGAACGCCATTCAGATGAGAAGGTAGCTAGTGTTTCTGCAAAAACCCAGACAGTAAGCTCTTTCAGCTTTGAGAACCACAATGTCTCAGCCACAACTGCTCAACTCTGCCTCGGGGAAGAAAGCAGGTGGCCACAGACAAAACACAAAAGGTGAGCATGGCTGTGTATCAATGAAAAATTTACTTATAGATACTAAAATCTGAATGCCATGGATTTTCCTGTGTCGTGAAATATTATTTTGAGAACATTTTTTTCAAGCATTTAAAAATGGAAAAACTATTTTTATCTCATGAGACAAAAAGTAGTTCGCAGACCTTGACTTAATTAGATCGTGACTTAATTAAATCGCGACATGGGGAAAGGTACCATCCCGCAGCTGACCCCACATCTAGAAAAGATGGCGCTGGAATTCTCGGCTGCTCAGTCCGCAGGCCTCTGTCTGGTTGGGGAAGGGATCAGTCAGTAAGAGCACAGAAGGGGAATTCTCTCCCTCAGCTGTTGGACATCAGACCTCTCTGCTCAGTTCCAAGACGGCTTCATGGCTGGGCCCAAGCACTGGTCTTTGGTGACTTTTCCTGCTCCCTGGTGGCCTTGGAAATGTGCTCCAAACTTGATAAAGTGCTAATTTTCCTTTTCCCTTACAGCCATGGTGTAACTTTGTTAAAAAGCCAAATCGATGCTTTTTGAAGCTCTGAAAGAACGTCAGTCCACTGACAGAAGCCTGCCGATCCCAGTGACGACCAGAAGGGCAATTTTCAAGGTCAACTTCGAAAACTACCCAAATAGCAGTTTCCGATGGAAATAAGGAGAAGCCCCTGTCTTATTCCCAGGTCCCTCCTCTGGCCTCGACTGCTGAGTGTCAGCTACCCGCCAGCTTAGGTATAATAACAGAAACACAACTAACTGGGTTCATGTGAGTGGCCTTCGGTGGGCAAATGTTCAAGCACATTAAGGTTTTAATATAATTATAATTATAGAACATGTTCAACCAATTAACCACAAATATGCTGTTTCTCTGAAAGGCTGCCAACTCCCTGAAATGCAGTCAAAATAACATTAGGCTGTGGTCCTTAAGCAAAGAATACACACTGAACCGAAAGATGGATCAGAGGGAAAGGCCAGTATAAATATTTTTTCTGATATCTTATGAATATTTCTTCAAATGCCAGGTTAAAATATGTCATGTCAATTTCCCCTATGTTTACTTGATGAAATCAGATGAAGTGAGTTCATGACACTTTTGAAAATCATAAACTGAAGAGAGAAAGAGAGAAAGTAAAAGTGTATTTTGTAAATCTTGGCAGTCAAGCTACCCCACCATTAGCCTAAGTATAATGTCTGCAGTGCATCTTACAAGGGTACATGTGAAACTTAGTAAATGTGGAATGCAAATGTCTTAACACAGTAACTAAGAAAATGCCAGGAAGGCTATGTTAACCATTGTGATGAAAATGTGTCAAACGGTCAATGAAGCTAGTGTATGATGCCCCATGATCATGTCAATGTACACAGCTATGATTTAATTAAAAAAAAAAAAAAAAAAGAAAAAAGAAATGGAACAGCAATTAGTAACAAGCCCTTTTTTTTAAGAGGTTTAGAAACTTCTCATCATTCCTCGTATCTTTCCTAAAGCCTTCTAGGAATTTAAGAAAATTTTAACTTTGCCTTAGCAACTAAATAGTAGAAGGTTTGTCCTAACTTTTCCCTACAAAAGAATTAAAAAAAAAAAAAAAGGACCTAGTTGTACAATTTGTATATATACAATTTGTACTGCTGTAAAAGCATATTTTGAAAAGTGCTCCCTAAATAATTAAGCTATTCCTTTTACCATACTTCCTATATTACAGAAGTCATTTTCCCACCAAGAATCAATAAGTCACTCTCCATGTCAGTCATTTTTCTCCATTTAACGGAATGGACTAAAGTCCGACACGGCAGGTTACATTACCTTTGAATTATGTGTCTAATTTAAAATTCAAAGTACTGCGCTAAGGAGCTTTTCAGACTGACCATTCTATACTCTGTTCATAAATATGGGCCCTTGCAGACCCTTCTGACAGATTTACCGAACAACAGGAGTTTGAGACAGTTAAGACTGTGAGCCCTACGGGAAAGCTGTTCTCTGTAACAATGCCACAGGAACAACCCTCTTTTCAGAAGAATGGCAGAGCTAACTGTCGTACATCATTGGCCAGGAAACCATCTCTCTGTTTCCAGATTAATGGTAAAGCCGTTCTCAAGCATCCTCACTTTAATTACAAACAAACACGTGGGCAGAAATTGACACATCAGCTCAGAAGGGGGTGCTTAGTCAACACTGCTCAGTGAGTTTTGTTTGACCCACTCCACGGCTTAGGGTAACATTTCACATGCAGAAACCCCACACAGATATACACTAAAGAAACTGTCATCAAAGACATCACACAAGGGGGAAAACAGAAAGATGTTTTAATTAAAACGTGTAAGTGTGCATGCAGAGCAATTGCACGTTCACATTTTCATAAAAGTGACCTTATAAAGCGTTCACTAAATCTGTGGGCTGATGATGTACTTCTGATTATAAACAGACTGCAATGACCTCATTCCTCAAGAAAATAAAAATAAAGTGATCACTGAAAATGTCAGCAAATATTCTTATATTTGCTCGGGGGCTGATTCATGCGTTAGGCCAGAAAAACTTTTCAAAACACCTGTCAAGTAAACAGTGTTTCTCTATACAGCCCATATTATTTTATTCAAGACCTCCTCAAAAGAAGCCGACCATCCTAGCCAGAATAAATGAAAATAAGACTGTAACACGGTGTTTTCAAATACTGGTATTTAGAAAATACAATAATATATATGCATAAACTTGGACTCTTAATGCTTTTTGTTTACCTTTCGGTCAATTTTTCTATTCCTGTCACCAAAGGCGGACGGTGGAACCTCTTTTTTTGGGAAAGCTCTACCTTGGACCCTCCCACCCCAGGTGGAAGGTGGAAGGTTTGTAAGGCCAATCATTGCAGGAGTTAGTCCTTCCCATTGCTCTGTAGCCTAATAATGCTGCCCTCTTTCTTCCTCTGTAAGTCCTTCTGATAACCATACACCTTCCTTGATGAGGAACAATCTCAGGCTACGTGAGCTTTACTAAATCACTCTAGACGCGCCTTCCTGGGGTCATCAAAAACTCAACTTCTTGCCTAGTGTTCTTCTTGCCAACTTAGCATTCTCAAAACAAATCACTGAAAAAAGCTTCACAAAAATCAGTAGCTCTCATTTATTGCACTTGAACATCAGCATGGCCTGAAGCTCAGGAAAAAACAGACTGGCAAAATTCTGTTGGCAACAGCAGGTGAAGTTTTACCTTCCAGCACCCCAGGATCCCGGCAAGACCTCCAGCCAGGGCTGCCTTCCACCCCGTTCCAGCCTGACGCCCTGACTGTTGGGCTACCAGCTGCTGACGCGCCTCGTGCTAACAGAGAATTTGTAAGAAAAGCAGAATGTCCCACTGGTTGTTAGTTTTGCATGGCAACACTCGACAATCTCGAATTGTGAGACCCCCAAGGGTAACTTTTTTTTTTCCTGCCTCGCCCCCCCCCCCCCCGGGTGACATTTGTGCGTCGTCTTCTTCAAAAACTTGTTTGGATTTTTTTTCCCACTTGGAAAGTGTAGCACCCCCCACCACCTAAGCGAGGGCTACCATTGCTCGGCTGGAGTACCTCACGCTGATAACAGCCTATAAATTACATTCTGTTGTGGTTAGTTCACGTAAAGGGAGGTTCTATCCAAGGGAACTGACAGTCTGGGAATTTTCTCTATCAGAAAAAGACTGCATCTAAGGAAGCTAAATTAGTAAATATTAAAGGGAGATGTTATAAATGCATGGGGCTCTCCTAGGGTGATAAGGTTTGGCAGGACTGTCATGGCAAAACCACCTGGAGGTAGGAAAAGAGGGACAAGGAATATATTTCTTCTCCGAGGCAAGAAAAACACGTCGCTGCCGTGAACAGGCTTGCTCTTTCCAAACAAATGCCATTCAAATAACAACCACAATTACTACCACCACCATCACCACGACAAAATCAGCCCAACCTCAGTCACATTACTGGGAACAGATCAAAAGTTACTTTTATTAACGTAAGATGCTGGCCTTTATCAGAACCTCATCCTATCACTGGGAAATGAACTTCATGTGAGTATGTGCTATTCAAGGAGGTGGAAAAAGTAAACTCATAAATAATTTAACACCCCACCTCCTGCCAGGTGCTTATATATCGGTCATGTTTCACTGGCCATATTAAATAAAAATTAAAAAGTGTTTCCTTTTTTCATTTAAAAAAACCAGTCTGTGATTAGGGGTGACCAGGAAAAGTATCTTGAGTATAGGGGGCATTCGAAAAGAGACCACTGCTTAAATTGCACACTTAAAAAGTATTTGCTACAAATAGCTAAATTAAAGGGGCACAAAGTCAGTTAAACCTTAGGGAAACGTTTACCTTAAACAGTCTAAGACTCACTGTGCAGGTAGAAGGGTTAAAATGAAGGAAATAAAACTGCATCGCAGCAGTGCCCGTGGCTCACTTGTTAGAGTTACAGCACAGGCCACATACACCAAGGCTGGTGGGTTCAAACCTGGCTGGGCCTGCTAAACAACGATGACAACTGCAACAAAAAATACCATGTGTTGTGCAAGACGCCTGTAGGCCCAGCCACTTGAGAGGCCGAGGCAAGAGAATCGCATAAGCCCAAGAGTTTGAGGTTGCTGTGAGTTATGACGCCACGACATTCTACCAAGGGTGAGATAGTGAGACTCTGTCTCAAAAAAAACAAACAAACAAAAAAAAAACTGCATCTCTATAAAACCCTTTACTGGGTGACGTGATGCAAATTAAAGAGAAGTTTCAATTCAAACTTTGGAAAGAGGCTGCACTAGTTCCTTTAGACCGGTACATTTAAAAAGGCCATCACTGGGCCACATCTATGGTGCATATTTTTATCTATAATAAAAAAAAAATTAATTAATTAAAAAAAATAAAAATAAAAAAATAAAAAGGCCATCACTGAAACACTGCTTTTTATGCTTCTGTGGATAATTATTAATTAATCTTCAAAATTAAAAAAAAACAACTTAGTAACAGAGATTGGAAACCCTCATCCATTGAAATGATCAGAAATAGTCTAGTCAGCAAGGTTTCTGCTTAAAGATTTGACTTAAGTCAAAATCAGAGGAGGTGGCCCTTTGGCCTGGTCCAGGGTCCTTCCCTTTATATTGTGAATGACCCAATTTCCTGTCTGGCAGCTGGACAACAGAGCACACTTAGAGCTCTTAACTGCTTTAGAAACAGAACGGAAAAAGCAGAGGAGCAATCGTGTAGCCTTTCAGGGATAACGGCACAGACTATTGTTTTATTCGATGATGACGACCTAATTCTTTCTGAACTAAATATGCATGTGTCTTTAGACTGCTAGTGGATCAAAGTTATGGATATTTTGTGATTCTAGATGAGAGAACTTGCAATGTCCCAAAACTCAAAGGATTCGAAACCAGGTTGGTAACTGGTTAAAGACCATGCTCCAACTACTTGAACTACTAGTTTGTTTCAACAGACATCATTAAGATTTAAGGAGAGGGGCTGGGCGGGGTGGCACATGACTATAATCCTAGCATCCTTGGGAGGCCAAGATAGGAGGTTCACTTGAGGCCAGGAGTTCAGGACCAGCCTGAGCAAAAGCAAGACTCCCATCTCCATAGATAAAAGAAAAATTAGCCAGGCTTGGTGGTGTGAGCCTATAGTCACAACCACTTGGGGAGCTGAGGCAGCAGGATCACTCAAGCCCAAGAGTTTGAGGTTGCTGTGAGCTATGATGACATCACTGCACTCTAGCCTGGGAGGCAGAGCAAGATCTCTCTGGGGAGGAAAGAAAAGAAAGAAAAAAGTATGTAAGGAGAGTCATTTATTGGTTAGGCAATTAGAAATTAATAATAGTTTCAAATGAAAAGGAAAACAGAAAAGCTTCGCCATCTGAAGCATCAATAGAGAAATGCATCTTATTTTATTGTCCTAATAAAGGCCATCACCAGGTCTGACGTTTTTCAAAATTTAATATTGTGTTTTTGAATGCCAAGGTCAGGCTTAGCACATCTTGTCCTGTTACATTACCAAATGGCCAATTCCCTCCCAGTTATTGGAGAGAAAAATCAGAACATGACCCCAACAGGGCAGTGCCATAACAGAAAGGATGGTCAGTACATCAAGGAGCTGATAAGATTAAATGGACTGGGGAGTTGGGGGGGAAGGCAAAAAATATATAAAATTGATTTTAAAAACTGGAGACTTTTTAAAAAATAAAGGATAAATTAACTATGAATACTGAGTGTTTATAAAGCTAACCTACCTTAGGATAACAGAGTAGAAACAGCTTAAACTTTCTTATACAAGTTATATACATTGTTATGCTTATGAGGGTCTAATTGGTATGGAGTATATGAAGGAGATTGTTCATTGATTCATTTTATTTTATTTCGAGACGCTTTTGCGGGGGTGCTTCCTTTTACTTTTAAAAGTCTGCCCAAATATAATGCTAATAAATCACACCAAAAATGCATCCATTAAAACCAAGATGTTTGTATTTTTAAGGGGTGATAAAAATCAACTTCTAAAATCCAGCAATCACATTTTCCTTAATTACAAACAAAGACATAATGCATTATTTTTCTGTATCCACAGAGATGGGAGGAATGTAATTTTTATTGCATGTTAAGTTTTCACTGAATCACAATATTATTAAGCTTTAAATCAGAGGATTGGTTCCTTCGGCTAAGTATAACAATACTTGAAAGTAGAAGGGGAAAGGAAAAAAAACAAAAACCACCTCATCTGGGGCTGTAATATTTGCTGAAAAAAATCTACTTCAAAACATTAATCAAATTTTTCGCCTACTGGGCAACCATATGGTCTAGCAGCATGTGAATCTCACAAACTTGCTGATCTCCTGTAACTGGGTGCAATTAATTACGCTAGCTGCATCCATCTCCTGGATTTTCGCCTTGTGAAAAAAAGTATTTATTGCAACAGCTTTTACAAAACAAGGGAATGAAAATCACAATTGATTAATGAGCTGAATGGAAATATTTCCGTTAGCAGATTTTTAAAATGAATAAGGATTAATACTGAGGATGGAAATGAACCCACGTCGAGCTCTCTGTGTACTTTCTGGACCCCCAAAAAGGTGACGGAAAAGTGGGCCGAGAGGGTGCTGGGAGTTCTACCATGCATAATTCACTAGCAAGCTTTAGGTCGCAAGTAATAAAGCCTTAAAACTGGTGAAGTAATAAAGAGGTTGGCTTTACAAGATACTATCCTGGGAGACAAAAAACTGGTTCTTTGATTTGAAAACACAGATATTAAACACTCAGTGGGTGAGGAACGTCGTGGGCCTGACAAAGGAAGGAGAGAAAGGGCTCCTAGAAGTAGCAATCTGGTTTGTCCTTCGCTAGTTAGGGCCAAAGATTGCTGCACACATGGTCTGATTACAGCTTTAACATCTCGCCATAAAACCAACGATTCAAAAGCAAGTCGGAATGGTGTCACTGTCATCTGCTGACTAAAGAAACAAACAATGCTTGATTGCAACATCTTTCCCCACCTGTGTTCAGCCATCATGCATGTGACTTGCTTAACAGTCAGCCTTCACTGAACTTGCTTCCAAATACGGACCAGGGTCGCAATTCCTCTCTCCTTGCAGCAATGGTGGATTGAAGGCTGGAGGTTTATTGATGAAGCAAAAGCAGTTATACTTTGTTCCTTTTCAGAACTGCCCTGTGCGTTTATGACCACCCATGGGAGCCCAGCATTGATGATGTTATCCCCACTGGGACGGGAGCTGTCTCAAGCCAATGACGTTATCCCCACACGCATCCTTATTTCAGAAAGATCAGTCCCATCTTCTCTAAATGGATGGCAAAGGAGACTGCTTCCAACATTTACTAGGTGTTAAATTCTCATCTCTAGAAAACAACGTAAGTATAAACACAGTGGAAGAAATGCTTAAGTTGGTAAGATCTAAAACTGTATCATTCTCGCAACCAACACACAAAAGAGCTGTTAGGACTAAGCTTTTTATTTCAATTCTTACTGCCAACCTTTCTCTTTAGTGTGTCGACCATATTTAAGGTTCTACCAGGAAATTCTGCAAAAGGCTTTGTTAAGGAGAATGTGCTATCATTTTGTTAATGTCCACACGGTGTGTGTGGCCAACAGGATGGTTTCTCCACTAGCCTTTTGTGCTTGTGTTGTGGAAATGTCCAAAGGAGATAAAAATTTTCTGTGATCGCCTGAAAGAAGAGTACCCAGGAAAAGGGTAATGACGCTTCATACAAGGCCTTAGTTGGATGATACTTGGAACGATGCTGTTTCACCTTCAACAACTCATCACATTTGTGGTCTGTGTTTTTGTTCACATATGCGTTTGAAAATTTTGATGTAACAGACAAAAACAACTTTGCGTACTTCAAACTAACATGCCTATCTCGGTGGGCAACAGACTCAGAAGGCCAACATTTAAAACACCTAAAAGATGATTCATAAAAATGTTACAAAAATCATCCCAGTGGAGAATCAGAACCACTTTATCACCAAAGAAGCCCCCCATTTTGAAGACACCATTATCTGGTGAAAAGTAGGAGGAAGTTACCGAGAAGTGCTTGGGTTGGGCAGGACAGCATGGGGTGGCGGGGCTGGGGGAATCTACTGGGAACTGGGTAGTCCAACGCCCTCAACCAGGGACCTACCATGTACGCCTCCACCCACCACCCTTCGGATGATCTCTAAGCTCCACCTACAAGCACTGGTTGTTGGCTTAAAAGTTTAAAGAGCTAACCAAATGTTTTAACGAGATACAAATCTCAGAGATCATTAATCAATATGTTCAATGTTATTTGTGATAATTCATCATGACATGATATTAATGGGTTACTGTACCCTTCAGAGGTGAGATTAATGCAAATGAGCCACCACAATTAACTTTACTGCTCCCAACTCACAGGAATGGACAGATGATTATAAATGACAACTATATGTCAATTACAATATCCAATAAAGTGAAGCTCAGAGAACAATCCATCTCCTTTTATTGCTCTTCCTTGACGTTGCTGAATTTAGCTCAACCCACTGTTGTCGCTATGTAACCCTTGTTGGGGGGAGGAGAAAAGTTCATCTTTTTTTAAATCTTTTAATATCTTAAAAAAAAAATGCCTCAAAAATGTCAATGTAAATATGTTTTCTAAAGGAGGAGAGCCACAGGAAACCAGGAATAAAGGCTACGACGCTATGTTTATGTCAGCACTCATTCTATGCAAGTTAAAGAAAATTCTGTCTACTTTCAAATTATAGCAGCGAGGCCAGCAAGGAAACAACCTACCCAGCTGCGTGTAATATATATACTCAATTAAAAAAGCAAGACATTAGCACAGCATCCTGAAAAGCCTTGAGTTTCACTAAACAAAAGTTATTTAAAAATCATGCTCAGTAAATAGGTCAGTGAGAGCAGAGGAGGTATGAGGCTGAGGGCGGAAGGAAAGGTTTGACATCAACTTGGACTCCTGTACTTGGGGTGTCGGTGAACACTCAGGGACAAGTCTTGCTTGTGGATGAAGTGCTTTTTGAGAAAATTCTCTCTGGTGAAGATGGGGGCATTACAGGGGGACCGCCTCACCCCAGAGTTTCCTGCTGGCAGGTGCGTCCAGAGAGGCTGTGACATCCCTTGGTGGGTCCCAGCTACCCCTTCCTGCCTCACCTGAGATGCTATGCCCATACTGCCCCCTTCTTCAGCAGACGCTGGCTCACCACTGTCCAGCTGGACAGTCTGAACAGGACCCACTTTGTGACACAATTTTCACTGCAGAGTTCCCCATGGGATCAGGCTAACGCTGGTCTTCAGCTGAGGCCACACATCCTTGCTGGACAATTTCCCTGCCCTTTGCCGATCCTTTTACTCCCTTTTTAAAAGCACTTATCACCACCACCACCACCACCACCACCAAATCACTTAAACAAGAAGCCTGCCTTGAACTCGTTTCCAGGGAACCGAGACTAAGGCAGATATCCATGAGAGGAAAACAGGAACACTCTTCTAGCAGTACAATTTACAAAGAGCTGCTCTTTGTGGGTCATTGATAAGAGACCATCCCACTTGCTCCTTTCTGAAGCTCTACCCAGAAAAGATTCCTTCCTTTAATGTTTTCAGAAACATAAAAAAATAAAATTGCAATGTAAAATCATTCAATGTAAAACCATCCCAGTGGATCATGGAAGCTGTAGATGTGTCTGTAGGGGATGTTTTCCCATGGGCTTCTGTTGCCAAAAGGGGCCTCATTTTTGCATTAGAGAACTGGGTCTCCTGTGCTGCATGTAGAACAAGGGCATTCAAGTCCAGCCTAGGCTATCCAGGCTATCCATCCTCCAGGGCCATGACAGATGAAAAGGTAGGCATTTGCTTTAAATTAGGCCAGTACCCTGTGGCTTTGGAGTCGGGGCCATGGGGAAAAAGAGCTTCTTGGTTCCAGGGCTGGTTAAGACGAGAAAGTGCTCCTCTGCCAGAACCATCTTGATCTCCACTCAGAATATTCTCTTTCAAGAATATAACACATAAGAGATAAAAGAAGGGATTAGACAAAGACAGGGGTCTTGATGGCATATTTAAGCCCTAGAAAAAGTTAGACTTTAAACAGAGATTGGCAAACTACACCAGGGGCCAAATCTGGAGCATTGCCTTATGTTCTTGTAGAGCCCAAGGCTAAAAATGCTTTACATTTTTAAATGGTTGGGGAAAAAATAATAATATTTTGCAACACGTGAAAATTTACATGAAATTCAAATTCCAATGTCCATAAATAAAGTTTCATTGGAACACAGCTGGGTAAGTTGTTTCCTTACTGGCCTTGCTGCAGCCATTTGAAAGCAGACACAGCCCAAACCTTCACGTATCGTCTCTGCAACGGGACGGTTGAGTAGTCACATGGCCCATGGAGCCAAACATTTTAATTACCTGTCCCATTACAGAAAGACTTTGCTGACTCCTGCACAAAACTCTGCATTTTGTGAGGCAGTAATGACCCTTTCCATATAAGTTAGTTTGAATTTGGACTTTTCCAAATGTAAGAGGAAACTCCTGATTAACTAAGGAATCTATTCTGGGCCCTCCTCACTTACCTCTCCACCTCCACCCATCTGGTAAGTTTGTTGAGACTATCAGCTATGAACCAATATCTAGATCAACTGGCTGTTTCTCTCACTTGATACTGAAAAGTCATTGCATTTTTTGCTGTCACAAAAGGAGCGATATGTTAATCTTAAAATGTGAAATATTTGTAATGTCTGCCATTCCAACTACCATTCCAAAGACTAACGTATAATATTGATCATTAAAACCTGACATGCAATTCTGGACCCAGCAACGGAAAATAAAGCTAAGTGGAAGAGGAAACTGTTTGTAAAAAACTGTACCTGAAAAAATATTTAATTTAAAGTGAAATCCCACCATGCTAACTTGTTCTCCCAGTTGGGTAGAGCCTGCCATGATTAGCTGTAATGGCCTGGAACATTCCAGTCTCGGCTCAGAGAACTCCAGAGTCTGGTGAGAACGGGGTGTGATATTGATGACTTTTACAGAAGGGAAACAGATTCATTCTGGGTTTCCTGTTTTCTGTGAGGAGATAACTTCAGTTTTAAATTGCTCTTCCCTTTCCCCTCTACACTCACCTGTGTCCCAGGGCAGACACGTGTTTTCACCACAGAAACAGACCTGAGCTGTCTCCCGGGACACATCAGTTCAGGCCGGTCAAAAGAGTTAGCGAAAGAGTCAAGTTATTCTCTTTTGTAAAGACACAAGGGTATCTTGCTTTTATTTTAACCATGTGAGGACAACTATTGTTCCTTACCACCACCAATACACCACACTGGACTCTAACGACTCTGTTACACGTCCCTTCCACTCTCCCTGCCAGGGCTGATGGCAGGAAGGTCCTGGATAAATCACTGTGTCCACAGAGGGTTTATCTTCAGGGAATGAAGCCCCCCATCTCGCATTTCACTCACTCTCTTTTTGGAAACACCCTGTCACAAATGAGTTCCTTAAACTGAAGAAATTGAAATTGATTTTTTTAGGGTAATAATTAACCTCAGAAAATAACTATGAAAGGTTTCTTATTAATTATTTTCTGTAATATGCTTTGGGAATACTTTTTCCATGAAAGATAAAGACGAAAGTAGACACATTTTACGATTATATAAAATATTATTGGGTTCATATCTTATAGGAAAATAAAACTCATTTAATTTGCAAAATGCCCAATATAAGGAGGCGTCACTGCTACACACACTCACACACACATACATAAACGTACACATACACACACATACACATGGGTTTTCAAGACTCTTAAATAGTCCTTTGTAAAACAACAAAATATTTCTGTTCTTTATTTCTTCACGTATTAGAGCTTTTAATACAGATATTCTAAATATTTCAGTTCCCCATGGCTTTTCTACTTGCTCAAAAAGAAGGTATTTTTCATCTGAATAGCAGTGTGACAGAGAACTCTGGTGACATCCTCCTCCTTTTCAGACAAGGGAAATAGAGGTTGTCACCAAGAAACTTGTTACCATCCCAAGGAATGAACCAGCATCCTTCAGATACAGACCATTCGACACATGTGCACGCACGCACACATATACTTTCTTTTCATTTAGTCACCTGAAAAGGCCTACGTGGTAACCCCAAACTAACCAAGGTATAAGTTGAACCCTATAATAGATGTTCTAGACAATACACATCTTTCTGATTATCGAATTAGAACTCAAAACACGAACAGTCTGGGAAATGCCCCCCAAAGAAAACAATAATAGATAAGATTATTCAAGGTCTTTTGGTAGCTCAAGAATTTTTATTCTTTACTATTTTACCAGAAAGTGGTATTTTGTTTTCTTTCCTTTAACAGACAAACAGGGAAAAAAAAAAAAAAAACTGTGTAAAAAATCCAGTCATGAGAACAACGTGAAACTGTTTCTTAAAGCATTCCAAATGTAAGTTTTTGCTAATTAATTAACAAATTCAAGCTGGTTAAATAAAACCTTCTTCCAACACCTCCTATTTAATTGCAGTTCGGCACCAACAAATATATATCAAAATTATAGTATTTCCCCTGACAGGAAGCTCCTTCCTTCCACACACTATTATGACTCTCTGCAGAGTAAACCAGAATTGCTGACAACCTTGAACACTGCTACAACAATATTACTATACTTGGCAGACAAGTACCCTTGCGGCAAGAGAAAAGCTGTAATTTTGACTGTCACTTCACATTACACTAGATATTATTTCACTGTACACACACACACTCACAAACTCTTAATAGACTACAGCTTTCACGCTGCCTCCCTTTCCAATATAAATGGCAGTATAATACCAGCGACCCACCAATGGGATCCCAGGGAGAAGCAAATGTTTTGCATTATGGAAACATCCTGGGAAGATGTCTTTTAAGGGATATTTCATTCCTTTGTCCCCCACTCACAGCATCAACTTCCTAAGATAATCACTTTGGCCATCAAAAAGAATTTTACTTTTTTTTATTTTTTCAGCTCCCTGGCAGGGGGACGAAGAGGGGCAGAGCCATTGTTAACAAATTCTATGCTTGAAAATTTCCAGGATGTGCAGCAAAGGTGGTGCCACCTGGTTCCGAATCTGTTGGACATCCTTCAAGTCCGATCCCTGAGAGGGCAGAATTTCTGGATTCCCAAAGGTATCTTTTTCCTATCTTTTATTTTGCTTTTCTTCAGTTTGTGAAACTGCAGTGAACACTGGTCAGGTCGTGCCCAAGGTAAACGACACAAATATGAAAGAGCCCCGCAAATCCCGCAAAAAACACCACACTGTCCCAGCCAGAGAGCAGCGCCTGTCTTTGCAGAGAGCTAAGCACAACATATGCTTGCTTCTTCCCAAGCTCACGCTGAAGCAGATTGGGCCAGCTTCCCTACCGCGCCCTCCCCTCCCCCCAGCTTTGATTTACAACAAGATGCTATGTTAATATCCCCTCTATTTGTTGGGCAAGGAATTCTGTGATGTCAGTAGGAGCTCCAAATTGAGAACTCCCTGGAATCCAGAGCACTGGTCACCAGGATGAATACATAGGTGGAAAAAATTACAATTTGCCCCAAGGAGAGAAAGCTAGAAATGGCAGCTGGGCAGGAAAGCAAGGATGCTCACAGGATCTTTTGGTAAGTAGTTCACTCCTTACATAAACCTGCCAGGAAACGCTTGGGAAACAAATCTGTTCAACAAGAAAATTACAGCTTCTTTACTTAAACTCTCCCATCCTCCCCCCCCCACCTCCCACTTCTTTCTTCTTTCAAATTACTATTTCAAAGGGTTTAAGTAAGACTTAAACTTGTACTGAATCAAGAGAAAGCAAATGGCAAATTCCTTCCGTCCTCCTCAAAGAGAATGCATCCAAAACTTCACCGGGTCTGCTGACCGCACCAAATTTAACAAGGTTCGCAAATGAACTAGAGTAAGTTTCCCACAGTGACACATTAATAATAAGTTCCTTATCCCATCTATCCCAAGCCATGAATATGTAATGTTATAAAATGAGTCCTTTTCACACTACAGAACCTCAGACGTGAATAAATAAAAACTATCCATCACAAGCCTGTGAAAAATTAATGAGAGTTCAGAGACACAGGGAAAAATGTGGACCAAGGAGAGATGGCCCGGTTCATAAAAGCCTTCCTAACTTTCAGATAGTAAATATCCCAGCCCCTGCCCCTCACCCCATCTCCAGGTGAGGGTGTAAAACAACCAGTTTTATTTTTAAAGTCCTGAAATCTCCTGAGGCAAGCTACGGGGGAGGGCAGCCACAAGGACTCACTTCCAGCTCTGTAAAGGTGATCCCAGCTTCAGCAGTGGAATGGGAGTTTGTTTATTTTTTTTTTTATAATTCATAGCCAGCCTACTTGCAGAAGGATTTGAGGCTGCTCATAACAACTGTGAAAAAAGGGGAAAGGGTAGGGCTGCTCTAGAACTCAGCCACAGGAGGGCTAGAAAAGCCCAGCTTTGTCATCTTCCCCTGATGGCACTAGGGGGCCACAGTGCCTGTGGCTTAGGTGACAATTAGTAATGCTGCCAGGACCACTTGCTGGGGGCCCACTCTCTGCCCAGCACAATGCTAGCGCTAGGTCTGAATAAGCTCTGATTCTCCCCTACTACCACCCCGTTTGAGGAACAGCAAAACTGAGGCAGGGAGGAGGTGGCTAACCTGTCCCAAGTCAAAGAGCCGGGGAGAAACACAACCCAAGAAAGAGGTGGGCTGGCTCGCAGCCCCTGCTCCATCCACCTGTGCCATTTACTACCATTCTCGCGTTAGGGGGTTAATAAATATTGCTTTTATAACCTTCCTCTCCTCATCACAAAGTTGCTGTATGGTAACCCTCCAAGCCCATCTTAGAAACCAGCAAGAGCTGAGAGGCTTAATCTCAAAGATGAATACAAAATAGAAGGACGCCCAGAGACAGGGAGGGTCTAGGCTAAGGTTAAGGCTGAGTCTGGGCAGCCAGACGGAGAAGGCTGGAAATCCCCTCCCAGCTCCCTCCCTAGCAGGAGGCTGCACTTCCTCAGAGGAGAGATTCCAAGCCCTACTTTGGGATCACACTATATGGTACAAAAACAAAGAAATTCACCCAATGTACTGTGCCCTTGACACAATTGTTTTCAGGAGCTGAAAGTGTTGTCCTGAGGGACAATTATCAAAAAAAAAAAAAAAAATCCCAAAATAGGCCCAATTCCCTTGATGTGGCCAAGCCTTCTACTTCCACTCTCCACTACAAAAAGGCAGGGTAAAACACGTGACTCACACACACCATTACTCAGGGAATGCCATGCTGTTTTGTGTTTAACACAACCCTTTGGCCTTTGCCCATGCTGTTCCCTCACTCCTGATGGCGTCCCAGCCTCTCTCTGCCTGGCTGAATCACTCATGCTGTAAGATATTGCACAGCCAAAGGGAAAGTCAGATGCTACAGGTGTACGGACCAGGGGTACGGACAAGCCAGGTGGTGTCCAGTAGTGGGCAAGTTACAAATGAAAAGGACCAGGGAGGGCACCCACCCCCATTTACCCAACTAGGGCTACCAGTTTTGTTGGAAGAAATCAAGAGTCCAGGTTTTAAAGTAAACTTTCTCCTCTTTAACAACAACAACAAAAGCCAAAAAACCATGGCTGCAGACTGAATTCACCCCCTGTTTTAGATCTTATGATCACATCTTCTTTTAAAGCTCTAGGTCACCGAAGGGCCAGGGCCAAGTCTTAGAGAAGGCGGCACAGCCCACACCTGTAGAAGGGGCTCACAATTCACAGCCCCTCGGTCCTTGCGGAACTGCACTGACTCACACCTGGACTCAGGACCCTAGAACCAGACAGAAGCATGAGAAATAAAAAACAAAAATAGGCCATAAAGAGGGAAAAGGCACTCTTACCACTGACAATTGTATTTTTAACCCCTGCAGGCAGTGGGGACTAGGTATACTTCCATAAAGTGCTGCTTGGGAATCCAATAAGCATTATGGGAGAAGGAATTGTTTTATTTATTTCTCTTCCCAAGAGGGAATACCAAGGTGGGGTTATATCTAGGGCACGGTGTGTAAGGTGATCCCAGGGCTCTGGCCCAGGAAACAGAAGAAGCAATGAGCAGGTGGAAGAAGGAATGAGTTAGAAAATAATCAACACTCGCCTCAAAACTCTCACCTGATCAGCCACGCTGAACTTCGGAGGTGTCCACCAGAACAGAATAAGATCCTCTCCAACCACAGTCGTGCAGGCAAGTAGACACAGAAAAGGGAAGGCTCAAGGGGGGGGGGTGGAGGCATCACTACACACATCTCTAGGTTTCCTAAACTCTGGTCCCAAATTCCCACACGAGTTACTACAGGCATAAAAAGAGAGGAATCCAACATAGAGTCTGATCTAAAGATTTTAAAAACCAATAAGAGAATCGAGGTTAAGTTCAAAATGACTATATTATAGGACTGAATGGCAGGTCTATTTTCAGGTCTCTAAGTATTCTCCAAACATCCTTCCAGAAGGAACGTAGTGGTGGGCATTACCCAGACGACCAAAAGTCACAATATAACAAAGACATCTGTACCAAAATGTTTATTGAAGCCCAATTCATAATTGCTAAGTCATGGAAGAAGCCCAAGTGCCCATCAACCCACGAATGGACTAGCAAATTGTGGTACATGTATACCATGGAATACTATTATGCAGCCTTAAAGAAAGATGGAGACTTTACCTCTTTCATGTTTACATGGATGGAGCTGGAACATATTCTTCTTAGCAACGTATCTCTGGAATGTAAGAAAAAGTATCCAGTGTGCTCAGCCCTACTATGAAGCTAAATTCTCGCTTTCACATGAAGGCTATGCTGAACAGTTTGATGAGAACACTTCAGATTGTATATGAAATCAGCACATTGTACACCTTGATTTCACTAATGTACACAGCTGTGATTTAACAATAAAAATAAATAAATTTTTTAAAAAAGCAGGAGGAATCATACTACCAGACCTGAGACTATTATAAATCAATAGTGATCAAAATAGCATGGTGTTGGCAAAAAAACAGAGAAGTAGATGTCTGGAACAGAATACAGAACCAAGACATAAATCCAATTTACAATCGCCAAAATGTGAAAGCAGACTAAATGCCCACCAACCGAGGAATGGATTAACAAGCTGTGGTATATGTATACCATGGAATACTATTCAGCTATTTTAAAAAATGCAGACTTTACATTCTTTGTATTAACCTGGATGGAAGTGGAAGACATTATTCTTAGTAAAGCATCACAAGAATGGTAAAGCATGAATCCTATGTACTCAATTTTGATATGAGGTCTATTAATGACAATTAAGGTCATGGCGGGAGGGAGGAAAAGCAGAGAGAGGGAACGAGGGAGAGGGGTAGGGCCTTGGTATGTGCCACACCTTCTGGGGGCAAGACATGATTGCAAGAGGGACTTTACCTAACAAATGCAATCAGGGTAACCTGCCTTATTGTACCCTTAATGAATCCCCAACAATAAAAAAAAAAAAAAAAAATCCAGCCACCTACCATTATTTGATCTTTGACAAGCCAATTAAAAACATTCAGTGGGGAAAAGATTCCCTATTTAACAAATGGTGCTGGGTGAACTGGCTGGCAATCTGTAAAAGACTGAAACTGGACCCACACCATTCATCATTAACTAAGATAGACTCTCACTGGATTAAAGATTTAAACTTAAGACATGAAACTATAAAAATACTAGAAGAAAGGGCAGGGAAAACTCTTGAAGGAATTGGCCTGG
>CAUYPK010045407.1:0-38342 GCA_963574355.1 Loris lydekkerianus
TAAGGGGGATGTTTTTCTTCCTCCTCTTCTTCCTCACTCTGATCCTGTATCAGGGCTGCAAAATCATTACCAGCCCCTCGGGGTGCTGGGGCAGGTACCTCACCCTCCTCATCACTGGCTGCCACTGACAGTTTCCTAAGACGCTCCATGAGCTCTTTCTCCTCTCCATCATCATCCACATCCCTCTTCCGCCGGCCTTTTCAGGCACCTCGCTTCTTTTTTTGCTGTTATTGTTGCTGCTCCTGCTGTTCCTTCTCCTTGAGCACTTTCTCTTCTTCCTCAGCCTGTTTATCTCCTACTGCCAGCTCTTCAAGAACGTCTTTTTGGTCTTCTGTCCTTCTTTCCTTTCTTCTCCACTTTGTCTCCTGGGCTCATGCTCTCTGTGTCCCCGATCCACTCGGGCTCCGGCGGCTGCTGCTTGGGACCTTTCCGCATCGCTGTGGCAGTTACGGATACTGTGGCCGTCATTAAAGGTTTTTAAGAAAGTAAAAGATAGGATGAGTTTTGTGTTTTAATCTGGTTGCGGTTTGTTGAGTAGATTGAACAAAGCACAGAATCAATGCATGTTTGTCGTATGATAGCTATTGCTATAATTGATATAATTCAGGATGAGGTATTAGACACTCGGAACTTGAACATAGCAATGGAGATGGAGATAAATGAGTGAATTAGAAATGTGTTTTGGGGGCGGCGCCTGTGGCTCACCCATATGCCAGAGGTGGCGGGTTCAAACCCAGCCCTGGCCAAAAACTGCAAAAGAAATGTGTGTTGGTGGTAGTTCCAAAAAGGCTTGCCAATAGTGGAGAAGAGGGAGATAGAGGTGTTAAGTATAAATTTATGAATTTTTAGTTTGCCAAACTAGATAGAAATGGCATCATTCATTGAGATGGAAAGCATAGAAAAAGGAATATTTGAGGAGGAGTGCAAGGATCCGAGCTTAGAAGTTGGAAATCATGAGCCAGGCTTGGACATGATGAGTTTTTTTTTTAAGAGATAGAGTCTCATTTTGTTGCCCTCGGAGAGTGCTGTGGCGACACAGCTCACAGCAACCTCCAGCTCTTTGGCTAAGGCGATTCTCTTGCCTCCCAAGTAGCTGGGACTACAGGGGCCCAACACAATGCCTGGCTATTTTTATTGTTGTTGTTATAGTTTGGCCAGGGCTGGATTCAAACCTACCACCCTTGGTATATGGGGCTGGTGCACTACTCACTGAGCCACAGATGAGTTTGAGGTGTTCTTTGAGATAGTCATGTGACACTGTCAACTAAGCACTTAGACATATGATCACAAAACTCAGGAAAGTTCTGAGAAACAAAGTAATGGCTGAATACTCATAAAATGTTTATTCTCATCTCCACTATCATTCCTGTTTAAATTTCTTAATATTTCAACTCAATGGCCCTTTATACTGCTGTCCTCCAATGTTAGTGGCAAAAGCCAGAAAGGAAAATGCTTGTGTTCTGATTTGAGAAAGTTGTCATGGCAGGATGAGACCAACTTAGTTCTTGAAGCTTCTGTTTCTAAGTAACTATTAGAACCAGACACAGTAAGATTTGTAGAAGTGGTCTTTCCTCTCCGTATAGCTGCAACCACTTGAAGAAGTTAGAGACCTGGGCTCAGGGATGAGGTAGATGTCAATTTGACTCTTGAATCCACCACTACTTAGCTTGATAATCTTGAGAAGTGTTCTTAAATGGAGCCCAGGTTCTTCAACTGTAAATTGAGAGGAATGATAACTATCACCTCGTAGACTTATGAGAAATAAGTCCAGTAAAGCCCCTAGTACAGTACTTGGTATATAGTTATGGACTCAATAAATCATCCTTAGCTACTGGGATTTCTGGGATTCTGGGATTTCTGCATTAAATAATTCTCAGGCTTGTGCAATTTCATGAGAAATTTCCATATATGCAGAATTAAAGGGTTAAAGAAACAGGGAAGTGAATACTATTTTTCTACTGTTGGCTGTTGTACTCCACACCCCCACCTGAACCCACCTCCAATACTATGGGTATTTACTTTAAGGGTTTGGGTATCCAGTGCTTTGTTTGATTGATCTCATGCCAGTAAAGAGGATGTGGGAAAAAGAAGGAAGACTGAGATGTCTCACTTTTCTCTGCTCATGACTCCAATTCAACGTGGTCTTATCTTCATACTATTAGATGTGTTTTTTCTGATGAACTGGTCAAGAGTTCCTTTATTTCACTGCTGGTACTAAAGCCAATAATTTAATGAAAAGGGAATTTCTTTCTAAAGCCATTTGGATTCAGTAATTTAATCCAATTTTTCTTTGGTTAAACTGTATAAAACACATTCTCTACAAATTAAAACAAATCAAATAAGTTCTAGTTGAAATGAATTTCTACAAGATCAAGCTAGCTCAAATGGCATGTGATCAAAACAGAGAGACATAAAATTACTTCAAACTGGAATTAGGCTGGCTCAAATTATATTAGACTAGTTCACGTGAGTTTAAATTAGGAGGAATCAAACTGGTCCTATAGAGCTTAAATTGAACCAAAATTTTTTCAGTTCAAAGTGGCAATTATACCTTCATACTAATCTGAAATTTAAAAAAAAAAGATTATATTATGAACTTGTAAATTTTCCCTCTCCTTCTTGGCCACTGGAAATAAACAAGAAAAAACAGGGAAGAAGAAATGAAATCCTAGAACAACTGTCAGAAGGGAGAAGGAAGTTTTCTGGTTGCCCCATAGTAACTCTAGCTGATAAACTGTAAATCCCTCCACACAGCCTCCTAAAAAAGAAAAAATATTGGCTCTCATTGAGTCAAGGGGATTAAGATATTTCTAGTTCTATCAATCCATTTCCAGCTGGATCAGATAACTCTGAATCAGGTAAACTGGCTCTGATCAGCTTGAACAAGACAGAACAGATTCTATACAGTTAAATTGGAATCAAACTTTACCAAGCTAGGTTAATTTATGAGCTGCTTCAAAACTGTTGTCACCCAATGCTTGTGTCAGGGTAGCAAAGATTATGAATTGCCTGCTATTGTTTCATTCTCATATTTTCTTTATTACTAAGAGAACTATTTTATGGTTTTGGGCATCACTGTATATAGCTAAAACAAAACAACAAACAAAACCCCCACATTTTCTAGTCATTCTTGAAGAGAAATATGACAAATGGGGTAGGGATAGGCTGGAATGGGGCATGTGAATTCCTTTTTATTTCCTGCTGCCTGCAATGTGGAAGAGATGGCTGGAACCACAGAGTTGCAACCATGCGTAAAATTTGACAATTTCATCCATCTCTAAGGATGGCAGTGGAAAAATATAGAGGGGTCCTGAGTCCCTGATTACATGACATAGGCACCATCCATTCTTTCAAAAGCTGTTTCAGTGCCTTTCCAAAATTTTGGCACCCACTGATTCTACTGAAGGCTTTAGTTACAAATACCTGTACTCTCTGCCCAGAGGCTTCCTAGGGCCATGGAAATATGGTCAGGATTGCCAGGGAGTTAATTCCCTTGGGATCAGTCATCACTCAATTTAACCACCAATAGATGAACACTCCATCTTCTTTAGCTCTCAGATGGGACATCTCTAAGTTACGTCCTTTTTCAGATGCCAAGAACAGGACTGAGTCAGTTACTCATGACACCACTGACTCTACTGGCTTTCTTTTCTTCCCTGTCTCACTTCATCGCTCTCTAAATAGTGTTTCCTGGTTGAACCAAAAAAATAGGCCACTTGTTTTCAAATCCTTGTCTTATGTCTGCTTATGGGGTAACCAAATGTAAGACACAATCTCTAGGTTGTCTATCTTGAGACTTCTTTTAAATAAAGAACAATAAGCACCTTTATTAAATCACAGTTATTTGAGTATTCTGTTATATGCTCTCAAACCTCATCCTACTTCACTGGATCCAATTAGTAATGTGATAATTTCCTAAGCTTAAATCTCTTTATGGTTACTAGAACTTTTTCTAGCAAAGAAGAATTATAAAAAATCAAGAAGCCAGAAGAGGAATTCAACAGGATTTTGATTTAATAGTCTGGTGACTGCTGAAAGAAATATTTAAAACTATATTCTAAATGTAGCATTTAGAATATAAATGTTAGCATTTAGAATATAAAAAATAGCCTCTACATTGCCAACTTTAGTAAATGTCAGTTCCTCCTTTACTCATCCACGGCATTTGATAGAATTTATCTTCACTTCCTACTGAAAAAATGTCTTTAAATGGCCTTTGGGCAATTACTCTCTTCTGAGTTTTTCTCTGCCTCAGGGGCTGCTCTTTTTCAGGCTCCTTTGCTGATCTCTCCACTTCTTGTGCTCGTGTCACAAAACTCAATTCTTGGCCTTCTCCTTTTTATCTAAAAATACTCTCTACATGATACCATTCATAATTTGAAATTACATCCCTATGCCAATGGATCTTCTATTTATATCTTCAGCTGTAATATCCCTCCTGAAGTTGAAATTCATAATTGTGTTCTTATATATCATCTATGGCTGGCTAACTGATAGCTCAAATTTTACATGGCCCAAACCAGGTAAAACTATTTTTCTTATAGTCCTCAACTCAATAAATGGCAACTGCTTTCTAATAGTTGCCCAGGCCAAAAGCGTATAGCACTAGCCTTAATTCTTTATTTCTCTTTCAACACTCCACTCTATCAGCCAACTTTCTGAACTCTACTTTTAAATGCCTCCAGAATCTGATTTCTTTTCACTACTTCCTCTATTATAACTATAGTATACACTACCATAATCATAATGTCTTCCTTGAAATGTCTGAGTTGACTCCTGTTTGGTCTTTCTGAGTTTACCCTTGCCCCATGTACACCCAGTTCTTTAAATTATAATCAGCATGATTCTCATTCAAATATAAGTTGAATTACATCAATACCCTATTCAAATTTTCTAATGTGTTCTCATCTAACTCTTAAGTCCCCCCCTATAGTACCTGTGCAATTGATTCCCAGACACTTTTTTGACTTCTTCATTCAGCACTAACTCTGCTCCAGCCACACTTACCTCCATGTTGGTCCTCAGACATACCATGAATGCAACTGTTGAGGCCTCAGACTACTTACCATATCCTTTATCTGGAACATCCTTTTCCTAGCTACCCACATACCTCTCTCCCTCACTTCGTTAAAGTCTCCATTCAAACGTCACCTAACAGGGGCCTTAGTTAACCAACTTTTCTACAATAGCACAGCTCATTCCACTTTCCTACTCTATCCCTTTATTCTTCTTATTATAATTCTCTTCAGAATACTTACTGCCAACTGACTTGTTATATACTTATGTGCTGATTGTCTGTCTCTACTAGAATGAAAACTTTAGAAAAGACTTCATTTATTTTAGGCACTGTATATCTTTAATACCTAAATCATTGCCTAGAGCATAGTAGGCACATTACACATATTTTAATAAATGAATGAGTGCATTATGAGCATCCTTTTGTCAAATTTGACCATTCAGTGAAAGACCTGGTTGAGTATATATTGAACATTGTAAGAAAAAAGAATGAAATTTCCCAAATATCTTATAGCATTTTTTTAAACAAAATTTTTCATTTTATTTTATTTTATTTATTTATTTTATTGACCAAGGAGCTGCCATTTTTCATTTAAAAAGTACAACAGGAGCTAAGGTAGGGGTAGTGAGCTTCCCATGGCTTGCCCAGTAAATGAAGAAAGACTAAACAAAACACAAGTTTACACTTAGATATAAGTGCTTTTTCTATTTTATTCCAGGTGTTTACTAAGAAACAGTCAGCTTTCACCCACTTCCTCAATCATTAAGCTAAAATGCTAACCAAATACAGTTCACTGCTAAAATACATTGGTGCAATTCAGGAAAGAGGGATGAACAGGAAAAGAAAAGGCAGCAATGCTAAGTATTACTAATGTTACTTTTTATTTCATGAAACCCAAATTATTGAAAACATCAATTTTAGTAATATTTTATGTACATATTAAAACAAAAAGGCAACAATGCAAAATACACACACATAGCCACAAATAGCTATCACCAGAGAATAAGAAGAAATTCAGAAAAAGATTTAGATATTCTTTGACCAATGAAGATAATGAGAAACCAAGCAACTAAATGAAAATATGCAATAAAAGCAAATAGCATACATCTACTTTTTACTCTTCAGTATTTAAATCACATGAGTTAACAACGGAGTACAAAAAGGTTAGTGAATATGCTAATACTTGAACATTCTTCAGTCAGTCACCTTTTAAAGCAGAGCTTTAATTACGTTCGTAACCTTATCTTGTGGAACTCTATACCCACACCTCTGAATTCTGCCAATTTCTTAGTCAAATATAACTCTCTTAGAAATGTAGGACCAGGATCAGAGGTAGAATTATAATCATCGACTCCAAGGAGAAATGGAGGAAATGCTTCCTCTGAAAGGTCTCTGATTCCCAGATTCTCTAATATAAAGCACTGACATTTCAAAGCTTGGGAAAGGGAATGTTGTACAACCCAGAACTTCATTCTAGATATTCCCTATAATATCTAGAGGCAGAAAACAAGATGAGAAATGGGCCCTCAAGCTAAAAGAGGAACACAAAAACGTATATGCATGTGTATGTAGATACACACACACAAACATACACACATACGTACAATGTTCACTCTTAACTAATGACGCAAATAACCTTAGGAAATGAATGAGGACTATTACTAATTGATTGAAAAGGACACACTACAAAGTGTTTGTCTTTTATCTTAATCTCTGTATAAATTACAATAGATAATGGTTAATTTTAACTTTGACATAAATATTCAGCCTGCATAAAATATACATCTTTATAAAGTAAACATTTTATATAGCTTCTCTTTTTAAAAATAGCTTTGATCTGTTTCTGATGCCTTTAAATATTTGTACAACAGATGCCATAGTTACATTTTTCAAAGACTGGCTCAGGGGGCTACTGAAATATTAGATATCCCACTGCTGGCAAAACTTCAAAGTGAGTGCTCAGTCATTACAACCAGGGCTTGTCAGTTTTTATCCCGCATCAGAATCACTGAGAGGGTTTGCTAAAACACAGAATACTGTGCTCCAGCCGCCTCCAAGTTTCTGATTCAGTTGGTCTGGAGTGAAACCTGAGAATCTGCATTTTAAATAAGTTCCGAGCTGATGCTGATACTGCTAGTTTGGGAGCCATACTTTGAGAACCACTGCTTTCATCTGGTAGTTTTTGTATTTAAAGAGCAATATAACCTTAGAATCCAGAACTCACATGGTATTTACTAAACTCTCTTCAAGGCCGTGTCCCAGTGACAGTCCTCGAGAAAATCAATTTTCTTTCTTTCTTTCCTTCTTTCTTACTTTCTTTCTTTCTTTTTTTTTCTTTTTTTCTTTTTTTTTTTTTTTTTGCCGCCTCCTCTATAGCAATAACAGTGCCCAGACAGCTAAAGAGTACTTAATACTACTTGCTTAGCTTTTTGGCTTTGCTGGGGCTGGACTGGGAGTATTTCCTATTTCTCAACAGAAAGCCTACAATCTATTATGTATCTCCAGATGTCCTTAGATCTATGACTCTCTCCAGGACAGGATCTGTGTTTCTAGGGAGCCACAGCTACATGTCTCTACCCAGTAAGTCTATCTCATCCAGGAGGAAGTCCATGTCCTCCCTGCTCACTTGAGGGCTGATCACCACCTGGCGGAAGAAGTTGACCTTCCCGCGGTGGGGCTGGTAGCCCAGCATCAGGCTGCCCTTCTTCATCATCCTCTCCTTAATGGCTGGGGCCACCTGCATGGGGAGAGAAGGAGGGAGGTGAAAGTCCAGAACACTGAGGCATTTCGACTCCATTTCAGGTCTCCACTTGATATTTACTGGGCATCCTCTGGTGTAGATCCTATTCTCACATACATAAGATTGACAATAATAATAATTTATTATGATCTTGTGGCATATGACTACGGGCTCAGGTGTTTTAGATTTATTAATTTATTTAATCATCATAATAACCCATGAAGGAGAAACCACTGATATGTCTACTATTGATGAAGAACTTGGGCTATATGGAGATTAAATAAATGTCTCTCCCCAAGTCCATACTCTGAAGTCTAAGTCATTATGCAATGCTGCCTCATTAAAAACACATCAACTCTGCACAGGGGTCAGAGTCTCAAATGTATCAAATGTTAGATTTCCCCTTCTTTTTTTTTTTTTTTTTTTTTTGAGACAGAGTTTCACTCTGTTGCCCCAGGCTAGAGTGCCATGGTTGATGCCAAGCTCATAGCAACCTCAAACTCCTGGATTCAAATGATCCTCCTGCCTCAGTCTCCTGGCCAGCTGGGGCTTCAGGCACTTGCCACAACACTCAGCTAATTTTTTCTATTTTTAATAGAGATGAGGTCTTGCTTTTGCTCAGGCTGGTCTCAAACTCCTGAGCCAAAATGATCTTCTCACCTCAGCCTCCCAAACTGGTAGGACTATAAGCATAAGCCACCATGCCCAAACCTATATCCACAAATTTATCTTACCTAATAAGAATCTTTTTCACTCTTAGTTCAGATATCTTGAATCAAGAAAATCAGTCATAGATATAAAAACAGAAAACCTTGTAATTGTCTACCAAGGAAAAACTAATATGGATATTATATACAGTTCTATTTTAAAGATTAACTGTTAGTTTATTAATAGGAACATGTATTTTTCAGTCAATTCCCATGTTTTGAAAATATATGGCCCTAGAAAAAAGTGAAAGTTTGATATTATTCTCATATATGAAATGTAAACACTGTCTTGATTAAGAGGTATAAAAGGGCCACATCTATGGTGCATCTTATAATGGGTACAGGTGATTACACTAATGTACACAGCTATGACTTAACAATAAAAAAAATAAATAAAAAAGAAAAGGTATATGAAGAGCAAAAAAAAAAAAGAGGTATAAAAGTGATAATAAAATTAGAAAGCCCATATTTTAAGGATTTATAGCTGACATAAAAAAACACAGGCCCTGATAATCCAAATGCAAGTCTTTTTTAAAAGATAAATTTTCAAGAAATTAGTTCAATTTAAGAAGCACATGGAAAACTGGTCCATTTTCAAATCAGCAGTTTGAAAGAGAGCTAGGGTGTAAACATTGAAAATAGTAAAGTTAATTTTTGAAACACCACAATAAAAAATTAAGAATGCCCTCTTACTAGCTTGGAAATACAAGAAAACTCTGAGAAATTTTGGAAATACAAGAAAACTCTGAGAAATTTTTCATATGTCCTTTATGAATGTGTGAAAAAGGAATATAATGAGTCTGTATCCTTGTCTTCTCAGGAAGGCGAGATTTAGCTCATCTAGAAGGAAAGACTTCTATGTAAATAACAGCAAGCAGAATGTGCTTTGAAACTCCTTAGGTGAGGGGCATTAATCACAGTTCCCAGGAGCCTCTCTCTTGTAGTGTGATCATTTCACACCACTCTAGTTTTTGTACATGTTTACATTTTGTCAGTTAACCCCTGAAGGCACGCCAAACTACTTCATCTGACACTCAGCACAATCTTGATCTGCTCCAAAGCTGATGGAAAAATTGGGTGTTGTAGACTTCTAGAGATATAATGTGTTGAACTTAACCACAGAGCCTTCTCAAGGCATATTCAAGGGCAATTTTATCTAAATACTTTTTTTTTCCATATGTGCTCATTTTAGAAGCCAAGTCTTGCAAAATGTGGACTACACCACACAAGCAACAGCAAAAAGAGACACCTATTCAGCTGCATTACATTGGCAGCCTAGCAAAAGATTGGGGGTCTTTCTGTAAAACAAAATGGGAAAAGAAAACCTATGAATGCAAAAAAAAAAATCGTAGAAAAAGTAGATGGAAATAAGAAGTCAAGCTAGTGAAAAATTGTGGACTATCAAGTTCTATAAATTTCTGGAGATGTGTCATATAATTTATTCTGAGATTTCTATCTATAAGAAAAATAGGACTAAGTAATGCCTTGCACTCTTTTTGTAGAACTCAGTGACAATGTCCAGTGGATGCAGAAAGGAGAAAGTAGTAAGTAACTGTCTACTGTGCTTACACATACCTGCCTGAAACCCTTGAATTCATATGGATAGGCGAGTTTTATTCCAAGGCTGTCCATGGAAGTAGCATTTATTACTAGAATTATAAAATCTTGTAAAATAATTTGTAAGCCGATGAGAGAGGAGTGCCAAAAAGAGTGGTTCTCCTAGAAACTAAGCTGACTCCTTTGAAAAAACTAAATAAAGCAGGTTGGCTCAACACCATTACTGCCAAATTAGTAATGAGAGATTGTAAATGCTTTTTTAAAAAAATCAGATTTATGTGAGGGAAAAAATGATTAGGCTACGTGGTTTGCGTTTATGAGGTAAAGTTCATGTTGTAGTCGAGCCCTTCACCCAGGGGGTGTGCTATTCAGCTGTTCACTCCTACATCGTGCTCATCAGCGGAGAGCTTGCCAATGCTTCTCCTTCTCCCTCCCTGCCCCCACTGCAATATAATTGGGGTTTTCTCTTACGTGGGTGAGTAGTTGTTTACCTCTTGATTTCATGTTAGTATTGAATACACTGGATACTTTGTTTTTCCATTCTTGTGATACTTTACTAAGAAGAATGTGATTCAACCCCACTCAGGTAAATACAAAAGATGTAAAGTCTCCACCTTTTTTATGGCTGAATAGTATTTCATGGTGTACATGTACCACAGTTGATTAATCCAGTCATGGGTTGACTGGTGCTTGGGTTGATTCCACTTCTCAGTAACTATGAATTGAGCTGCAATAATCATTCTAGTACAAACATCCTTGTGATAAAATGACTTTTTTTCTTCTGGGTAGAAACCTATTAACGGAATTGCAGGATCAAATGGAGGGTCTACTTTTGGCTCTTTGAAGATTCTTCATAATTCTTTCCACAGAGGCTGTATTATTTTGTAATTCCACCAGCAGGGTAAAAATGTTCCCTTCTCTCCACATCCATGCCAACATCTGCAGCTTTGGGATTTGTGATGTGGGCTATTCTCACTGAGGTTAGGTGATATCTCAGAGTGGTTTTGTGTTTCTCTAATGAGCAGCAGTTTTTGATGTGTAAATGCTTTTAAAACAGAATCTTGAGAGTCCAGACTGATTCTGCACTCAGATTGTTGCCCAGGTGTCTAGAAACTCACTCACCTGAAGAAATCTAAGCTGGATATGACAGGTAGTTCATGAACATTGTTGCTTATGTGCGACTGGTGGAGGGCCCTCTAATAATCAGGTCTCCATTGAAGAAAAGCCTCACTTGCTTTTGAAAAAAGCATTTGAAAATCCTTACTTAATGGAAAAATATCTTTACATTAAAAGATGGGGGAAATAAATGCAGGTAGATGTAAAATGTGATGTGAAAATATCTAAGTGTAAAAATACAGCTGTTAAATGTAAAAATATTTAGGTTATGAATGTATTGCATTTTTTCTAGGATTATTTGCTTTAACTGGCAAATCCTCATCACATTACGTAGGAGAAATTTTGGTGCATATGTGGATTTAAATGGGTCTGTGAGCGTGTGTGTGTACTTGTATATGTGCACATGTGTGTATGTGCACATGTGAATGTGCCCACTCACAGGCAATTTAAACCTTGAACCCACCATATTTCATTTACTGCTCTTAAAATCTCCCTATTTGATCACAGGGAAATAGTCTGCCTTAGGCTGATGACAAAGGCACATTTATTTTTAATTCAAAGAATAAGTGGCCTCTTACACGTAAACTGAAGCCATGAGAAAGAAATCGCGATGGTTCTGTGTTAATCAATATTAGGAAGACTCAGTTCACGTGAGCCAAATGTCAGCCTGAGGAGGACAGACTACCAATTTTAGAATTTACACCTATGGTTCTGATGATATTGTTTTTGAAATCAAAATTCCCTTTATATTCACCTGCGTTGTCCTCCAGGTACCCAGGGCATAACTGGCTCTCTGGCCGATAGCCAATCTTAAATTTAAAACAGGCAAGTTCTTGGCTCAGGTCTAATTTGCAGAATCTCTTCCTGTTTACTTTTCAATACCTCTATTCCCCCCCCCCCTTAATTGTATTTTCTGCCTTATCTTTGGAGAGCATTACAATTTTGATTCCAACTCATAACATGTCAGAGCCTCAAATGATGCAATCATCAAAATGAATGTGTCAGGTTTGCACTGCTTGTGAGAAAACCAGAAATATTTTCTAATATAAGCAAAAAAGATAGGTAAAAGTAAGAGGGCATGTTGGATGTTTTAATAAAGATCCTTTGGATGTTCAAATTCTTGTTCTTGTGTAAGGCAAAGAATGTGCTTTCATGGGCAAAACACAAGGCATAAGAACCAAACTTCTAAGCTAAATTTTTCCCCAATTGTTCAAAACTATAAAGAAATGACTAAACATGTGACTGAGAGAACTAGCTAACAAGGGTTTGACAGTACAAGCGACATTTTAGTTATGTATCCATGAACTATGACAGTAATTCCAGATGCAGTTGTTACTAGGCAAAAAAGGAATAGCTCCTTTGCCTATGAACACTTCACGGGAATGAAGCAATACCTAGGCTGATATTCATCAAACCTCTGTCACAAATTATTATTGTAGTAACAGTAGCTATTGTTGTTATTCTTAACAAATGTTTTACCAGGGGCAGCGCCTGTGGCTCAAAGGGATGGGGCACCGGCCCCACATGCCACAGGTGGTGGGTTTAGGCCCAGCCCCAGCCAAAAACTGCAAAAACAAACAAACAAACAAATGTTTTACCAGTCCTTTATAATTTGCGATGTTCTTTCACATGTCTGATTCTCATAAACTCAAATTAAAGCTTATTTGAAAGGAACCCTTGTTTTGGCAAAATTTAGGACCCAAGAATGGCCTAATTAACAGTGAGCTTGTCACTTTAGCGCTTAAAATACCAACTACCTTTTATTTATAAAGCTCCAGGCATAATCCAATGCTGCATAATTTGGATATTCATTTTTGCCAATCACAGCAGACAAACAGCCCTAATCTGACAGGATGGAATAGGCACAGGGGAAAGAAAATATGCACAAACTAAATGTAAGTATCCAAATATCAAACTTAAACGGAGCACGCGTGGAGGAAAGCAATTTGGCAGGAGTGAGATTGCTTTCCAGCTCTCAATTATCTTACTGTTGGTTTTCCTTCAAATTGTAAATCAGATTTCTTTCTTGTGCTTTAGTGCTCTGGTCCCTGCATCTTAAGTGGAGGAAGATCCTGACATTTCTATTTGGTTGCACAAAGACTTAATCTCCATGTTTCTATAAGATTTCTGTCTCTTCTCCTTAAATTATGTTCCAACAATGATTTAGATATTGAAACAGAATTTTAGTGTCACACCATGGCAACATAAAACAGTATTTCCTATTTAAAAGTTGCTTAAACCCAAGGGAAAAAAAATCAAAAATGACTCTCTCTGGCCAAATATAGCAATTTGATAAAGAGCAACCTACCAGGCACTATCATAGCCATTGATTAAAATAAAATAGTAGTATCTGCAAAATGACATTTCTTTTTAAGAATTTATTACAAGCATAATGTCAATAAAACACAGTTCCTTTTAATATGCAAAGTATTTTTCAAACTATTTGTAAGGAAGGACCAATTTTATGTTTTCCAATGTATTACAGACTATTTCTTTTGTGAAATACAATAAAAATTACTAGAAAAATGAAATAAAAGCCACAAAAATGCAAACTATTTTGTCTTTTATTTTTAAATTCAAGAGTAAAGTTAGTCAGGTAAGCTGCTAGAAGTTTCTAAATTGCAACTTCGGAGTTCCATAGTTTTCTTATTGCAGACTGATAACACTGATAGGTAGGGATTACCACTATGGCTGATTTCCAGGAATTTTTCTGGAACAATCACAGAAAGTAACATGCTTTGTACTTACAATCTAGGCTCCAAGTATCTCCCACCTTTTGGTTAACTTAAGGAGGGTTCTCCTGAGTAGGATATTAAAATGTTCATGGAAAAAAACATGAAATGTTCACACTTTATACCTGGCACCCAACCCAAAACTGTTTCTGGGACTTACATAAGTCCTTCCCCGGTTAAGTCACCTTTTTTCTTTTTTTCTCTACAGTTCAGAGTCATCTCAGATTTCCTGAGGCCAGGTTCATGTGCACTGTGGAAGTGACAGGGGCCAGAATTCAGGGAATGAACAGCATCAGGGAGCAGAACTTAAGTGGAAGAATTCCAGTCCAAGGGAAGGATTAGTCTGCTGAAACAAGCCAGAGACTGATGGACTGCATATGCCTTCCTCCCTCGGGAAGAGTGCAGGCCAGTGCAGTGGCAGCGTAGGAAGCACAGTTGTCCCTGCCTCATTGTGCTGAGGAGAGAGTAGCCTTGAGTAGTCCTTGAAAACCGAAGGCTAATGAACCCTCTGAGAAAAGTCAGCCTAGAGAGATGACCCTGTCAGTCTTGAATGCCCGGGTATGCAGACATGGAATGTTAGACATGTGAGAAAATCTGAGACTCCTGTATTTGTTTACTAATTTCTCTGGGTTTTATCTCCATAACCAAAGCATTATGGTCGCTCTTTCATGAACCAGTGAATCTGAGGTCAGAAGAACCAGATTGAATCCCACTGTCTCATAGACTTACATCTCTATTTTTTCCTTTTAGCTTCAATTTAAAAAATAGTATATTCTTCAGTGGAAAAGTGGATTCCATTTGGTTCTGATGATGGAAGAGCTAAATAAAATGTCTCCTACAAGAACTTCCTAAAAAACATAAACGAACAATCTTTGAATTACAAATCTGGTTTTTTTCTCAGCATAAAAATGAACTAAATTTTCCTTATACGTACAATTCACAATGTATAGAGATGAAATGGGTTTTGAATTCTGTTAAATATATATCCTCTAGTTTGTAACCTCCCTGTTACCCATGATGGTGGTTATTAAATGAACAGCTGTTGAAACAAAACATTTCCTATGGTCTAAATACTTTCTTCTTTCTTCTTTACTGTGAAAAGGAGAAACTGATTTTTTAAAGTCTTATATAAAAAGTTATCTGTGGCAATGATTAGCTTTATATCTTTAAAATGTAGGTAAATTGAATGTCTCGCCTGATAGTAAAAGAAAAAAAAATCACTAACTCATAATATAGAAGCTTTTCTTTTGTATTTCCAATTATGTCTGAGTAATTTGTCTCTTGTCCCAAATGAGGCATCCTATGTATGACACATGTGCCCTCCCATTACAGCTGGTTTCTGTCCAAACCCTGGTAGAGAAGTTTGGGTTATGCTTCCTCATCTATGCACTTTCCACTTCCATCAAGGAACAAACTAGTACTTTCCAGAACAAGTGCTATAGCATCCACTCATTTTTTAGAGCATTTGACAATTCAAAGCAGGAAAACCTATAACCTCCAGGTGTCTAGGTACCATCTAAACTTCTCTATTTACTATTATTATTATTTTTTTTTATCATTTAGTCATAGGTAAAATGAACCTGTTTCCTGCCATTTTATCAAGTTACACTTTTTCCTTTTGGAAAAGAAAATAGCAAAAAAAAAAAAAAAAAAAAAAAAAATGCCATTTTTTGTTGATAACTCTTAATCAATGCAATACAGAAAGCTGATTTTCTCATTGCACTATTCAGAAGGGATTGTACTACACAATTGAACCTTCTGGAGAAATTGTCTGTCAATGAAGAATTCAAGACATTTTTCTTCAAAGTCCTAAATCAAATAAAATTATTGAATATATTGGTTCTCCTTCTTCTTTAATTGTTATAAAAGAAAAAAAGTCAAGCTCCAGGCTCAATACTAGGTGAGTCAAATATAACTCACAAAGCAGTCAATGTGTTTAAATAGGCATTTTGGCTATATAACCTTAATAATAAAAGATGTAAATGTTTACAGGAACTTTATTCAAAGCAATATAAATATACATCAACTACAGAATGGATAAACCATCTGTGGTATGCCTATATAATGGAATACTACGCAGCAGTAAAAGGGAATAACATGGACGAGTCTCCAAAGGATAATGGTAAGTGACAGAAGCTGGACTCAAAAGGCCACTTACTATATGATTCTATTTGTGTGACATCCTGGAAAAGGCAAAAGTCACATGATGGAGAATAGATGAATAGTTGCCAGGGCCTTGGAAGGAGAAAGTTGATTGCTAAATGGCAGTCCTACAGAATTTGGGGAACTTATGGAATTGTCCTATTTGGTACCAAAGTAGTGAGTACATATATACCACCGGTGTATAAATTCTGTTCCAAGCTGGATCTTTACCTGTTTCCCTTTATATCCGTCAGAGATTAATATAGTACCTTACGAGTGGCTAACACTATGCACATGGTAAAACTCATAGAACTGTACAACTTTAAAAGGTGACTTTTATCTGTAAGCAAATTAAAAGATAATAAATGAATTAATTTACAAAAACAAAAGATGTTCTGAGAGGACATGGAGCTACATGAGGTCAGGCAACAGCTTTAGCTCTCGGGGTCTAAGTTTCCTTATCTTTAGGCAAGGTATCATAATGCTAGCACAGTGCCTCTTCGTAGGATGGATTAAACATGAAATGTGATACTACGAGTGAAGTGTGCAATGCTATGGACAAACGGGCAGCACACGATGGAGATTAGCATTCTTCTTTTCCAAGAAGAATCTAGAGCACAAGGTGCAGGAAGGAAATGGAACCAAATCAGGATGTTTTGTTCCATGTCTGCCACTAATTGTAGATCCTTAAGCAAGGAGCTTAATTTCCCTGCGGGTCTAAAAATGAGAAAGGGCATGTCAACCACTCTGCAGTACAAAAAAAAAAGAAGGTATTTTGGACACAGTGGAAATTGGAGTTTTTATAATGGGCAGAGTAAAATAATGAAAACTGTGTGGCTTAAGTCTCTGGGGGGCTCTACCACACGTCAGAGCAAACATATTCAAAGATACCCACCAAACTTCTTAAATACAATGCACATATAATTACAGATTCCAGTTAAGTTGGGTTGACTAAGTTAACATAATCTTTTGCTATGTTTGATTTATCAGTTTTCTTTTTATGTTTTAGAGCCATTTTTTATATGCCCCTATGGAATTCCCATGGCCCCCCATGCTGATTTTGCCTGATGGTTAAATAAACCAACTCTGTTCACATGGGTGTGACCAAATATCCACTTTCCTTAGGACAGACCCAGTTTATATTTATTTCCACGTAATTATAAATAACACCCCTTTTCACTTTCATAAGCATCCTAGTTCAAGGGACAAGTTGTATGGATTAGACCAATCTTCCTTAAACTAAAAAACTACTTTAAACTGACATGGGACTATCCTGAAATGCTTGTGATTGTGACTTTGGGCAAATATTTGACCCATCTGGGAATTATATTTCTTTTCTTTCAAGAACTGCTCATCTTTTGCAGTATTGTTATATAGACTAAGCAAAAATTCTATGAACATGCTGAACAGTGTACAACAGTGCTTGGCATCTCAGTAAAAGGAACTAGTATTTATTTCTTAAAATGAATTTGTTTTTAATCAATTTACACTCACACCAGGTCTTTTATTATACTCTCATTATTATATCTTATGACATGAGCATTTGAAAGTACTGTGAAAAACATGATTTGTAATTTATTCTTTCTCCCTAAAGCATCTAAACTGTATTTAAATATTTCTAAGAGATGTCATAAGTTAGTAGTTTTAGAAATTAAATCTTGCACCTGAAGTTAATATCCTATTTAAGTTGTAGGATTTTTTTTTTTTTTTCCAATCGATAAAGTCATTTTTTTTTTCCCTTTAAAGCAGGTGTCCTCAAACTTTTAAAACAGGGGGCCAATTCACTGTCCCTCAGACCATTAGAGGGCTGGACTATAGTTTAAAAAAACAAACAAACTATGAACAAATTCCTATGCACACTGCACATATCTTATTTTGAAGTAAAAAAAACAAAACGGGAACAAGTACAATCATACCGCTTCATGTGGCCCACGGGCCGCAGTTTGAGGACGTCTGCTTTAAAGAGTAAGACAGTCATTGATTATCTTGGCTAATTTTTTTTTTTTTTTTTTTTGCGGGGGAGGGAACTTTCTGTTGAAATTTGTTGTGGGCAGGGAATGAGTTTCTATTGTATTCTAGAAATTTCTGTTGTGTAAGTTGTCAAAAAACAAATATTTTGTAAGTAAAAAAGTTACTTTTTCTTTGGACACATGAAAAGCCTATATGCTTAAAGTTAATGAGCTCGTTTCCACAATCCTGCAGTCTCCTTATGCTGCCCTGATATTTATGTTTTTGCCAAAGAAAAGTTAAAGAGCAGCATTTGGTGTTTCCCAAATGGATCTGAAGATGGAAATCACCTGGATTCAGGCCCCAATCAGAGAAGCTGAATTTGAATTTCAGCAGGATAGGCCTGGTGGTCTGTGTATTTACCAGGCAACTCAAATGCTTCTTATCATGATGTACTTTGGGAAACAAAAAGTATGATGGTCCTTTAACTAGGATTTTGGAAGAACAGTGTGTAGGCAGGAGGTGAGACGTGTTCTGGACAGGACAAACAATTTTAACAAAGAATAGGAAAGGAAATTGGGACTCTCCTCTTCTTACATTGCCTGTATCAATTTAGCAACAAAATAAACCAGTGACATCAAAGAAGTTGTTAGCTGAAATTTTTGCTAAACGCACAATCCAGTAATGTCTTCAAAACAATAAACCATATCCCAAATGATAAGGCATTTAGTTTTGATGCTGTAAGAATCTTTTTTTATTGTTGTTTTTGTTGTTTTAGCTGGCTGGGGCCGGGTTCAAACTCACCACTCTCAATATATGGGGCCAGCGCCCTACCTATGAGCCACAGGTGCTGCCCAAGTATCCATTTTCCTCTTTCAATATATTCAATATTTTCTCCCATTCCTTACCTTGTAACTCTTACTCCTTTACACAACACTTACTCATTTCCCCTGATGTCTCTTCCCCACAATTTAGAGGTGAGATACATTAGTCTCTCAATTACATAAGTCTCTCAAGCTTAAGGTATATAAAATTGGCGGTTTGTAGCTCATAGAATCATATGCATCTAAGAGATCACTTCGATTTGACAGAACTTGGAGAAATAAGCCACACTTTGGGCATACCTTATTTTCCGTTGGAGTATATCTGCAAATCAGACATGCACAGAATAAAAGAACTGCCCCATCCATGCTCTTTCCAATACAGATGAGCAAAGCCATGGGATGAAAGTGTTTAGAATCCCCGGAAGCCTGAAGAACACAGTGAGCTTCACAGTTGGTGTTTACAACATAGAAACGACAATGACAGCAATTCAAATAAACCTAATGTCAGTCATATATTCAAGGCAGCTGAAATGAACAGTCATAAAAACAAACCAAACTGAACTGAAAGCTTTAGCTGAAGAATGGACACAGTAAACATTTTACACACTCTATAAAGCAAAAGCTTAATACCCAATAGTATCCCAGCAGCCATCTAAGCTAACAGTTCCTGAGTAACAGATGTGGGCCAACTCCAAAATTTTAGGATAGGTTGAGAGACCTCTATATTGATCCCTAAATGGATTTATTCAGTAGCTCCCAGCCAGAGGTGAAACCTACTCCCTAAGGGCATTTGGAAATACCTTTAAAGCATTTTGGATTGTTGCAGAGACTGTGGGGTGCTACTTGTTCTTTGTGGCCCAAGGTCAAGGGTGCCAAAACCCTCACCATGCTTGAAATGAACCTGCACTGGGAAGAATTACATTGCCCCAAATTCCAATAGTCTCCCTGTTGAGAAACAATTTTCAGGAGCCTCGGGGTCTCCATCGAAAACTCTGTATTTTGTTTTGATACCTCTGGGTCATTTTGGTTTCTCTCAGGAGTCATTGACCTTGCTTTGTCCCAAAGCACAGTAAATGGAATCCTAAGTTTTAAAAGGATTTTCCATATTGTTTTCCAAAGATTCTTAATATACTCAAAAGAGCATCCCTCTGTCTGAGAGAAGATAAGTATAGTCCCAGATTTCTCTCTAGATCCTATAGGCAGTGATCCAATATTTCTGAATACTGCATCTGGACATTTTAGCGAGGACATAATGCTTTAGGCCCAGCACTACAGCCCACTACAGTAAGTGGGTCAGATGCACAAGCTTTTAGCCACGTGGATGCTGTACTCACACCTCACCCCCACACTACATGAGATGAGCAGCACCTGAAATGAACTCTTTTGCAGATGAAAATTCTGGTTCATTTTCTCACAGGTTTTCTCAGGGTAAGTTTTCTTAAGAATACTATTCCTGGGTGGCATCTGTGGCTCAAAGGACTAGGGCGCCAGCCCCATATGCTGGAGGTGGTGGGTTCAAACCCAGCCCCAGCCAAAAACTGGAGAAAAAAAGAATACTATTCCCTTTCAGTATTTGGCTTTGGGAAATAAGCAGCTGAAATTTTGTTCTTTGATTTATTCTATGCTAATAAGCTTCTGGTAGCCAGTGAGCCTCCTTAGGGCATAAAAGCAAAACCCCTACCTAGCAGTGTAGGCACAGATGTGAGAAGCAGTCCCAGTGTTGGCACTGCAATAATTTTAACATGTCAAATGTGCATATTAGACTTGAGAGGCTTCATTTACAGAGTTGCAAAATCATTGGTTTTTATGGTAGATTCTAGGGCCTGACAAGGCAGGGGGCGAAAAAGAAAATGAACCTATATTGCTATGCTGATCTAACCCGAGAGATATCTCGCTCTGAACAGGCTGCCAAGATATTGCAATTATGCCTCAGTTAGATTCCGGTGCCCACCAGCTGCACCCTCCTTCCCTCACTTCTTCTAACTGACCTTCCCTGCTGGCCCCTACCTGCCTGTGCCCACCTTAACTATGCACCTGTACCCTTATTTTATTTACAGTCTTTTTTTCCAGGGCCTATTTGCTTCGGGAATAAACTGACATCTAAATTGTCTTTTTGACCTGTTTACCTGGTTGAATACAGATGTTCATTATCTGCCCAAAGTTGGTTGCACACATAGGATGTGCTCCGGCCTCCCCTTACACTTTCTCTGTGCATCTCTATAGTTTGTTTTCATTTGTGTAACTGCACTTCTTTATTCCACTCCACTGCATCCCAAAACATCCTGGCATTTCAACCTCAGGAGCAAATCCTGAACTTTTAAAGTCACAAGTGTTTTGTGTATCTGACTTTACCTCTGTTGCTGCATCAATGAGAGGTGCCATGTGCATATTTCAAAATAATTATTGTTCTTGTATTACTCATAAAAATATTGAGAAAATGTTAAGCATAAGGCATTCCTGCTTAAATCTTTATAAACGCTAATAAAGGATACTTAACGTTGATGTTATAAATACTAAGCAACAGCAATCCAGTTAGTTTACTTAAGTAACAAAATGCATTAAGTTTGCACATTTTTAGAAAATTAATGACAGTGCATTTTACGTTCTTCCTTATGGAGCTCACTCAACTTAAACACTCTTGAGACTAGTGTTTAAATTTGTAAATTACTCCTTCCTCTAAGGCATAGTATTTTTCTTGTGTTCCAGGCAGGGGTGAGGAATCTGTGGCCTCAGGGCCACATGTGGCCTTCTGGATCCTTGAGTGTGGCCTTTTGATTGAATCCAAATTTTACAGAACAAATCCTTTTATTAAAAGGGTGTAGCAGAGGAAGGTGAAGCTTTCCTTGCCACCTTTGGTACTTAAAGAAGAACAATCTTGAAATCAGCATTCCACAAGTTCCTCGTCCTTACAAAGCAAAGCAGGCAGGGCCTTTGTCTACCCGGCCAAGCTCTGCTTTACCCATTTTACACATTGGAGTTCTATGTGAGAGTTTGGCAAAAAGGCTCTGCTATTTAAAAAGACAAAATTTGAAATAGATTGATAATTATTTATTGTTACTATTTAAGATCTTTATTTTGGAATACCTGGAAAATAGCCCTCAAGATGCTGAGGGAATTCTTTCTCCATGCCAAGTCCATGAGGAGAGAGTGGCCCTTTCCAAGTTGGGGATACTGTGAGAAAGGTCATAGAGAATATGTTGCTTTGCTAAAACCCAGCTTCTTTTGCTTCAGAGTTTATGCAGTTGTACACTGTCAAGTTGTGTTCAGGTGAGTAATGATAGTGACAAATGGTTTCGCATAACTGAAAGGCCTGGATGCAGCTGCCTGACAAAGCACTGTCGTCTTCCGATCGAGGAGCTCTTTAGCTTCTCACAGATGGTCACTGTCCAGCTCTTGCTATCTGATTCCCCCATCTGTATGCCTAGTGTTTTAATTTATCTGCTAACTTGCCTTCTTGTGAAGTGCTCATTCATGTTCTTTGCCCATTTTAATTCTTGGTGATCATCTTTTCCTTACTGATTTAGAGGAACCCATTATTATTAAGAACATTAATTGTCTGCTTTAGATATTACAAGTCATTTGTCTGCCTTTAACTTAGTTTTTAGTTATTTCCTGAATAGTTTTTTTTTTGTTTTTTTTAGAGACAGAGTTTCACTTTGTCACCCGCTGTGGCATCACAGCTCACAGCAACCTCCAGCTCTTGGGCTTAGGCGATTCTCTTGCCTCAGCCTCCCCAGTAGCTGGGACAACAGGCACCTGCCATAACGCCCGGCTATTTTTTGTTGTTGTTGCAGTTTGGCCAGGGCCGGTTCAAACCCACCACCCTCGGTATATGGGGCCAGTGCCCTACTCACTGAGCCACAGGAGCTGCCGACTGAATTGTTTTTATATTTATATTAAAAAACCTATCAAACGCATACACACACATAAATGCATATACAGGGTGGACATAAAGTTCATATGCAATTTTAAATAGTTTAAAATAGTTTTTAAAATTGCATACAAACTTTGTCCACCCATATATATATTCCAGTGTTGATGTTATACTTAAAAAGTTCCATCCATATCAAAATTAAATAAAAATTTGTTCTTTTCTGACTTGATTTTGTCACTTAAACTTTTAGTCTATTTGAACGTTTCATTTGTATCTTGCATAAATTAGATACATTCCCTATACCTCTACATTTAACCAGTAGTCAAAAATCTTAACACCACTGATGAAATAAACCTGCCTTTCCTCTGTATATATTGGGAACATATACAATTCCTATAAATATCTGGGCCTGATTTTTCTATTCTATAAGATTGTTCTGTCTATTCTTAGAATAATCCAAGCAATTTTATTTATTATCATTCTATAATATGTAAGTTTCTTGAGAAGAAAACTCCCCTTTTAGATTTACTCTCTGAAAAAGATCTTGCCTATTATTACCAATTAGTCTCTTAGATAATATCTAGAAACACCTTGATAAGTTAAAAAAAAACAAAACTCCTGTAATTCATATGAATAGAATTATATAAATAATAAAGTTATTCTGACTACAAAGCCACTTTTTGAAATAAATTTCAATATTCTAGCTCCTAATTTCCAACTCTTTATGTAAGAACCTTTTTTAAAAAGATATTCAACTATCTATATCTGCATATTAAATTTAGAAAAATATTTTGTTTGATATCTTTAGCTTTTATAGATACATAACCACACAATCTAAAATGGATACATTTGGGTCTTCTCCCTTTAAATATATTAAAATCCATGTCTTCTCTGGTCATTGTGTTGGTTAGCGCTCTGAGAATAACATTAACTCACAGTAGTGAAGGCACATATTCCAAATCTGTTACCAAGTTTAGTGGTAAGGGTTTTCATGTTTAATATATATGAGTGTGTTACATCCTATAAGAAAACAAAATAGGGCAGCGCCTGTGGCTCAACAGAGTAGGGCACCGGCCCCATAAGCCAAAGGTGGCGGGTTCAAATCCAGCCCTGGCCAAAAAAACTGCAAAAAGAAAGAAAGAAAACAAAATAATATAACCATGGGATAACCTCACAGCCTTAAGATTAATTTTGAAGGTCATTTGAAAATTTTAGTATTTTAGTAAACTTATAAGTAATTATTATTTTTTTTGTTTGTTTAGTTTTTCCTTTTTTGCTTCATTTAAGTGGTAGAAGTAATTCTGGATTACTGTTCTTTTTTTTTTTTTCGTCATCTATAGACTCAAAGTATTTATTGAATCCACAGTTCTTTCCTGAATTGCTTTTTTGATTTACTTGTTCAGAGATATGTAGCAAATGATGAAATTGCTTTTTAAAGCCTGCTTTTGCTTAGCTTATGAAATAATGGAGTTATGCCGAATGAAGTGATAAAAACAGGACCAGTGGATGATTCCGTGCACTGTACCAGCTGACTAATCCACCTCCTCAGACAGTAGTTCAGAGTCCAAAATGCTACATAAACTTTTTTTCAACCTCTGTGAGTGGATTATTGTGTGGCTTCCTGAAATAATCCTCTCATCTTTTAACCCAGTTCTGACCCAGTTTGGGAGAGGATCCTTAATATCTTGTTCTACTTCACTGACCTCCAGGCAGAATAGCCAGAAATATCTGCGTTTAACAGGCAACTTTTATCTTCGGGCTCACAAAGGGGTTAGCTTTCTCTAAAAAGGAAATTGAACCTGACATCACCAGGCAGCATTTTAGAGGATTTTACTTTCTATTGTATAACCTTAGCAAATAGAAAGCAGAGATCTGGACTAACCGAAGTGCCTCAGAAAAGTGTGCATCTACTGATGGAAGCAAAGCAAAAGCTGTTAGCTAGACCTGCTTTTGCCTCACCTGTGGATTATTTGTCAAGTTGTAGGCACTCATCCCAGAGAGAAAAGCAGAAACACACGTGCAGGAGATAAGGTAAGTCTAGATTGTGAGGACAAAACACAGAGAAATAACACACCCTGAGAAGGAGAGGGATCATGGGGTACTTTGAGAGAACAGTTACTCTGAGATTTTATGACACACTCTGAGCCGCTAAGTGGATGGTTAGGAGGATGGATGTTTTCTACTTGACAAATGGGAGTCTGACTGCTATGGCCCATGGTAGATTCCACTACTGTTCACTACTCAAACGTCCTCCTTGCCTTTGCCCTAGAATCTGCAGCATCTCTTGTAGGAGGACCACATACCACCAGGCGGCTGTCATGTGACCAGTTCTGAGCTAAAACTCGAAGAGTCATCGCGTGTTTCTGCCAGCCTCTTTCTCCTGCCCCTTTGCCACAAGAATGGCATGTCTGAGGCAGGGTCTCTTCCTTTAGGCTGGATGTTGGCATGGAGCACTGCAGAGTTACCGCTGACCCTGAGGACTTGAAACATCATCAAGAGATACAACTTTGAATTAGAAACCATTGAGATTTGGCTGGGAGAGAGGACTGAGTGGAGCGGGGCTCATGTGTTGCTGCAACATAACTAAGTGAAACCTAGTTTTTGTGACTTAAAGTAAGGTGTGGAGCTAAGTCAGTCCTACTTTAGAGGAAATCTAGGCAACTCCTGTTTGAGATTGGCTGTCATTACTTTTCTCTGCATTAGACACAAGAGACCGAAGCACTGCGCCCTGGGAATACCAGGCACTTAGACTTCCATAGGCAAAGTCAAGGCAACAATTGGACAAGTATTTGCCATCATAAAAGTGTTTTAGAGCAAGATAGTATCAATCTATAACCCAGGTGCTGGCAAACATTTCTGTAAACAGCCAGATAGAAATATTTTAGGCCTTGTAGCCAAACGGTGTGTGTAGCAACTACTCAGGTAAAAATGGCCATAAGTAATAGTAAACGCATGATAGTGGCTGTGTTCCAATAAAACATTATTTATAAAAATAGGCAATGGAATGGATTTAGCCTGCAGACTGTCACATAATAAACACCAACAGCAAAAACAGACAAACAAAAAAAATCCCCCCACCAGAAAAAAGAAAGAAAGAAAAACAAGGCTAATGGGCAATGTTGAATGTTCTACAACCACATTTAATATTGTTTTAATATTAACAACTACCTAGATAGCCACCAAAGAGCATGGATAAGTCCTTGTTTTTTTTCCAAATTAAAAATAGAGATAGGCCCAGTTACTTCATAAGATTTTTGTAGTAATTAATTAAAATGAAATAGAATGAGCCAATAAGTAAGCACATACTCAACTATTTTCAGTTCTTTTCAGTTTTCTCTGTCCTACTATACAATATGCAGATAGAGTAGATTTTTCAATATACGCAAATAGAGTCGATTCTCAATGAAGGAGGTCAACAGAAATGAGGTAAAGCAGGAAATCCTATAAATCAACATTTGCTGAGCAACTGATCTGATAAGACAAACTTATGGTAATCAAGAATAAATACTATTACATGTCATACTTTGCACGTTCATTATTTATATCTCTAATTTTATTGATCTGACATGGAAATACTTTATTTTTAATGATGGGGTATAATTTGGAATAATAAAAAATAATCTATGTTCTACACAAAGATCATAAAATCCCTCGAGTCAAGCTCTGTCCTGCAGAGACAATGGTGAGAAAATAACCCCCTGAGCTATTTGCTATATTAAAAAGCTGCTCAATTAAATGGATGTCAATTTTGTTATTTCTTGAACTCAGAGTAGGAGGTCAAATTTTCTTTCAAATAGCAGTAAATCTCAGTATGTTATACTATGTTCTGTTAAACGTCTTCTGTCATAAATAATTAGGGTGAAATGTGCTCAGGAGCCCTTGGCCCATATCCACCATCTTTGGTGCAAAGGTCATAGTGACATGTTGAGACAGTTGAACCACCTCTTTCTCTCTAAATCTTCATCTCACCATAGAAAAGTGTATTTATTTTTCTAATGTTTTCTGCCTGATCTAACAACTTACATTTATTTTCCCAGGCTTCCTCTGGGAGTTGGCCCTGTCCCAAAATACTAAAATTGCCTCCCCCTAGGCTTTCTATTTCCTCTATTGTCCAAATAATGAGCAACATTATGATTTATTTATTTTTGAGATAGAGTCTCACACTGTCACCCTGTCTACAATGCAGCGGGGTCATGACAGCTCACTGCAACCTCAGACTCTTGGGCTCAAGGGATCCTCCTGCTTCAGCCTTCAGAATGATCAACATTAACAATATCACAGTGTCTGTGTTGTCCACAAAGTGACATGCATCAAAGTCATCAGGGTCAGCTTACAAGACACCAGGCCAGGTAGGAGCACCTCCTTCCTGACCTGGTGTAAAAACAAAGGTTTTTACAGAAGAATATTCTGTAAAACCTGGGCATATGCTTAAGAAGAGTTTTACCTTATTCACAGGAAAGACTTTTAAGGTAAGCGAAATTGCTTGGGGGTTACGTGCTTGACTAAACATGTGGGAAAGGGAGTATAGAATTGGGAAATGACTTAAAATGCATTTAATCCTGATGTTAACACACTTCACATATAGTGTTGGGGGAAGACAGGAGCATCTGCAGCAGGCCTCCAATCACCCTCCCTAGTGTTTCCAGAAGATGCACAAGTTGTCTTGGCATCGAGTGGACATACCTATTAAAATGTTAAGACTTTAAGGCACCACTTGCTGCAGACTTACTGAGCCTCCAATCTCTAAGAAGGTGGGCCTGAAAATACAATTTTTACCATATTTCTTCATGATTCTAATGTGAAGCCAAGTAGGGAAACCTCCTTGTTAAAGGAATATGAGGAACATGAGAAAAGCAAACAGTTATCACCATCAATATCTCCATGGGGGCATTGAATATAGGACCAGGGCACATTTCATTGGGTGATCAGGTGACAGGAGGGCAAACATTTCTCATGAGATATTTCCTTCTCCTTCTGCTTTGGAGTTTCCCCTCCGCTGAGAATGGTGTCTGATTCTGGGCCATGTGCCAGATACAGACATGCCAACACTGAAAAATGACATATGAGTTGGGGATGAAAGAAAATAAGATGAGGTTTAAATAATGGTCAATAATAATTAACCATTAAAACAATTTTAAAATAAACCAGATCTATCATATATGCAAAATCACTTTCTATAAATTCAGTGCTATATTTTGGTGTTCCTGAGAGCTGGCAGTGAAGAGGAGTGAAAATGAAATCATGGGAGTTTGTGCATTTTAGTCTGAAGGATACTGAGAGACCCCTTGGTACAAGAACGCTGGCTAGGCCCAGAAGTTTCCATTCTTTATTTCCACCGCTTCTTTTTGGTACCTTGGAGAATTATAACAGACATACAGGGATGTCTCTACAACATTATGCCTGACAGATTCCTGTGTTTTTCTTTTTGCTCATCAGATGATTTTCATCATCACAGACCTGGACTAAATGATTTGCACATGACACACATCCCCAGCACAGTCAGTTAGACTCAGGCTCTGTGCTCATTATGTCCACAACAAATGATCCCAAGGATAACCAGGCCATCGTTTCCTCCCAGAGATTTTAGCATCCAGTTCCTTGGGTTGTCTGACCATTCTTTCCATGAAGCTGCCTCCAGACCTCAAATCCATCAGGGAAAAAACTGGTCTCCTTGGCTACGGACAATAATGAATCAACTGCATATATATCTGTCAAAATAATGTGCATTTGACTATGTGAATAATAGCTCAGGGAGGATAGGAGAGAGCAAGATAAATGTAAGATTGAATAGAGTCTGAAACCACACACACTTAGTAATTCTTGTAAAGGATAAATTCATGTCTATTCACACATCTCTTTGGACATTTCTGCAGAATCCTTGAATTCAATTACTTTTGAAAAAAGTTTCCAATACATTTTCTGAATCAAATAAATGTTTCCATATTTTTTTTAAACTAATTTATCATTTCCTTTAAAATGGAGACCCTAGATATAGCCCTAAGAGAATGTGAACTGAAGATTTAAACAGCAAAGCCAGGGCTTGTGTATTTTTACTGTTTTATTTTATTTTGTAAATATTTTTTATTATCCATCTGTTCCCCTTAATCTCCAAACCTGACTCCAGTTCCTGTCAGGATTGTGGCTTGTGGTTTGAGCTGACTGTCTTCACCAGGGAATTAAAATGAATTTGTTCTCAATTCACAGCATAACTAGATCACTAGGACCCTACTGACGGGTTTAGCAAAGCTCCCTGCCAATCACATGGAACATCTATGGCTTAAAAATGCTTCCAGTCAGAACTACTCCCCAAATATTTACAAGTAAAAGAATGTCAACAGCGTGCAGACTTAATCATTCATCGGATAGTGGTGAAAAGCGCAGTCATTCTTGAAGCCAGAGGCAGGAAGTTGGTTAGGTTGGTCAGAGAGGGATGCCTTTGTGTATTTCCCCTTTCCTCCTGATCAAATCCATGGCACGGAATCTATGGATTGATTTGGAACACCATCTAGTGAAGGATTTGAGGAAGTGCATGAAGGTAGAATGAAAAATCCCAAGTCAAATCCTGATTCAATTGGTTTCACACTTCCCTACAGACTATTTTAAATGGTTCTGAAATAAATAATGGTGATCTTTGTAATGTTATGGGAAAAGTAAAACAGATCAACTAATGTGTACTTCAGCATAGATATGTGTCAGTTAATGGTCCTGCCTGTCTCTTGGTATGGAATGAACGGTCAGTCTCCTTTCCCATAGACTAGTCAAAGTGCAAGAAAGGCCCCGTGGGGTGAGTGTAATCAATTGTTTCCTTCAGCCAGAATGTCAGTAACCAGAATGGCATCAAAGGACTTGAGAAGAATGATGTCAGGGCAGTAGATCCATCAACTGGGGTGTTTTTTCAGTTAAACAGTAAAGAGACATTGGCTATCAAAAAATTAAAATACAATAAAAATTTTCTAGAATTTGATAGCATTTATCACTAGAAAATCAGTACCCACAGCGCCTACTTCACAGTGTGCTGCACATAGAAAGCACTCAATGAATATAACCTTGTTCAGGAACTAGAGGGGGCAGTTAGAATTTTTAACCCAGGGAAAAAGCTGAATATAATTCAACCATTACATTTTGAATTATTCTGTATAAAACTGTGTCCTCAATATATTTATATATATATTTTAAAATTTTCAACTCCTTATCTCAAGGTCACACCCCTTGGCAGATTGACCTACTTGCTCCTAGCATTGAATAAATTGGTAGACGGCTGCCTCTAAACTTAGCAAAGTGGGGGTGAGGCGAAACGAAACAACCAAACCCAGAAACTCAATATCATGACACTTTTTATAGGATTAATTACCAATATTGCCTAACTAATCTTGCCTGCATTCCTCTTATTCTGGCTTTCAGAAAAACTCACTTCATGATTGCTGACTATAAGCTTCCTTTATCTTTTCCAGCTGTTGCTCTCAAGTGCCACCATCAGGCTGCCATTTGAGGTATCATCGTCTCTAGAGCAACTGATTCTAGCTGGTATTAAATGGCAGTAAATGCTGTGTTTATGTTGCTTAGGTTGTTAGATGTTCCTTTTGGGGGAAGCAAGAAAGCCTCTAACAGGTTACAAAGCATTAATTAGAGGACACGGGAAGGACAGGGACCACCTGTCATGCCCTTGGTCTTCTCCCTCTAATCAGAAGAATTGGCTGACCTGAAGGCTTAACATCTCTGTCACTTTCTCCTTCCTATGACTAATTACCTGTCACTATCTTTAATCCATCAATTCACGGACTAACCCACGCCTATTTTTAACAGGTGAATCTTTGAGCATTTTTTTTTAAGAAGCCATCATTTTAGACCAATTAGACCTATTTTGAACTTAGAGAACAGAAGATTTGTCAAACATTTCGACACTGCTGTCCTTATACAGAGTGTCCACAAAATCAACCCTGAAGTCTCCATACATAAGGAAAAGGGGAAATTGGAGCCAAATATACCTTTATTTACAAAATATTCATTACAAAACTTTACAAAGAAGAATCCAACATGAAGAGAATATTCTGTAAAGTTTTATAATGAATATTTTATAAATATTTGGTTACAATTTCCCCTTTTCCCTCTCTAAGGAGACTTTAGGAGTGACTTTTGGGAATTCTTGTATTTCTTTCTGATTCTTAACCGATAGGGAAGAAAGGCTTTACCTGGCAATAAATTCTCAATCTGCTAGGCAACAAAAACCTCAGAAGCACCTGCAAGCCAGCAGAACGCCTGCATAACAGTCATTGTTCCAGCTCAGCATCAAGCACACACATGCCTCTGAGGCACTCTAGTAAGAAGTGATTAGAAGTAACACTTCACTGCTTCAGGAGGGGCAGAAAATCAGGAAAGGAACTATGATATGAAATGAAATGGGCCAGCTATCATAATTGAAGAACAAAGTGTGATGAAGATTTAAGACAAGGTATTCTAGAGGCATCAATCAGTACCAATAGCAAAGAGTGCTTTGAGCAGGATAATTTATACTTTAGCCAAAGGTCAGGAGATTTTGCTGGCACTCAGATGTGTACTATGTAGGCAAGTTGATATCATTCAAGTTAAAGTACAGGAATTTGCAAGTACTCCTCTCCCTCCTTCTTCTTTGGAGTAGTAAGTTGGAGAATTTTTCAGATTGGCCCCTCATAATATCCCTCTCATTCTGGCTCTGAAGTGTTTTCATTAATGGGGATGAAGGGGACTAACATTACAATCAGAAGAGCACATTATGAGAGATGCTGATTTGCTTAGAAGAGACATGATTTCTGTATATCATTCTGGTGTGATGATTAATAGTATCCTCTTGGCCTTCAAAAGTGTCCTGAGTTGGGCGATACATTGTCTAGTCATCAGCCATATGCCAACAACGTATCATATAAATGCTGCAACAGTGCACAGGGTAGCACAGGTGGGCGGGAAGCACTGTCAGCATCACTGGTACCATGATTGCTGTCCGACTCCCTGTGCTTAGGGTTTCAAAATGCCAGGTCTAGTGAGATGCCCAAACAACAATCCAAAGGGAAGGCTGTGTGAAATGTCACCGTGGCCATGGAGAGAGTACCAATTGATGTTTTCAAATGATGGAAAAGGCCCCTTGAAGCCACCCTTTTAACATAACTACTATAACTAATAGCCAATGTTGGCAAAACACACACACACATACATAAAATATGCACATACATATGTGTAATTCATTATCTGGTTTCATATTACTTGATTTAAATTCATATCTTCTTCAAACTAATTTATTTTCTGCTTGACTCAAGTTGCTAGTTCCTTTGCCTGACTTAGCTCATTTTTTATTTACAAGGGATATTAGGCCCTGGTAGCTCCTATAATAGAGCATTATGTACTTTACATATTTTTGGAAGACACAGGACATTATCTGAACCCAAGGTCAACCTTTGTGGTAAATGTAAAAGGAAGTGCTTTGAAAAAAAGAAATACATGTAGAGTTGTTTCATAGATGAACTGAATATCCAGCAGAAAAAAAAAAAAGCCCTCCAGAGTTTGAGTAGTGGTATCTGTGGAAGATAGGCTAACATGAAAATTACCCTAAGCAAAGTGTCTCAAGAATGGAAAAACACACTATTGAATGGAACACCCTAATGAATTGGAACTAAATGATAGGCACACATATGCACAGAAGTAAATGTCATTGAAAATCAAAAACCCTACCTAGGACGTACAATGAACATTATATAGGTGATGATTGCACTTACAGACCTAACTCAAGCCATGTAAGGAAAAAAAAAATCATACCCCCTTGAAGGAGCACCGTCCACTGCACCCTTGTGGGTGAATCAGTCTCATTTGTGCTCCTTGAAGTTACGAAACCCTGAGAAGGGACATTTCTAGTACTTGGGCTACATGTGAGTTTTGGGGGATATTTTCCCCCAGCTCATATAAGTGGCTTTGCTGAAAAAATGCAGGCAGTCACGCCTTTAAGGAAAGAGTACCCTGGAGGGCTCTCGCCAGGTCGTAGCTGGAGACAGAGCATCTGCCTTGGGCAATGGACCCTTGCACTTAATCCCCTATCTCTATTTACACGAAAACTTTCAGTTAATCATATATAGAAGTAGGCAAACAGAAAGACAACCCAGCCCTTTGTGGTTCATCTCCATTGTTGTTTATCTCTAAACAAGATATTCTTGGTTTAGAAACGTGTGCCTACTTTACTGGATTAACTCTGATAAGGCATCTTTACCTTTTGTCTTCCTTGTTCTTGGATTATTTCTATCTGATGATTTTGGGTATATAAGAATCTGAATAAGAACGGCCGTTTGCTGTCATGCCTGAGCGAGCACCAGCCATCCCTTAATAAATCATTCATTTCATCTGCCTCCATGTCTCTGACTAGGCCAGTGGACAGCAAAACCCCCTTCGTATTTTGACATAAAAAGAAAAGAAAATCTGAAGACAAATGATATGAGAGATAATCTCCATATACCGGTCCCTCCATCTAGTTTTGAAACAGTCATGTCCCATGGATGGTAAGACATACGCATTGAGAAAGAAACTGAATTAGATTTCTGTTGCACTGGTGCCCCCCAATGGTCTTACCATTTAACGGTGCATAGTTTTAGAGGAAAGCTCTTTGGAAACCTTTTCACAGGTTGTGGTGACACAGAAGCGGGTTTAAATGGCAAAGCTAAATCTAGCTTCCCTTTTCTATTCACCCCTTCCCACCCCAACCAATTTTGTTCCCCTCTCTCCCCAATAAGTGAATGGTAAAGGGTAATGAGGTGAAGGTTGAGAAGAATAATAATGGCAATAATAATAAAAGACTTGCTGATGGCTGTCTGAACAAGACAGGACAAGATTCTGAAATTAAACTCAGCAGGCAGAACGCTCCAAAGGCCACCCTGGGCCATCTGCTGAAACCTATTTCATTAAAGCCTGGCCGTGGCTTCTCACTCCACACACAAAGAGGCACCTGACAGAGCACCTCCCTGAGTGCCGGGAGTAAAAGCTGCAGCGCCAGTGTCGTGCTGCCCATCAGGTTTCCTCAGATAACTTCAGGGTCATTACCAACAGCTTTTCTCCTTTCAAATTTAAGAAAGGCAAGCTTTACAAACCAAGTACTGGCACAGCCTGGCAGAAAAGACAGCTGAACTTTCATTTTGGATGCTATAGGGCCTATCTCTGCCTCGCTGACAGTTACAAGGCGCAGTTTAAGTAAAAAATCCATTTAAGTGGTGCATTTTGCATGGAGGTGTAGAAATGTATCATAAAAGATGATAGCAATACACAGAGTCTTTGCCACAGCCCATCTCAGCTTTAGATAGTGACCTTCGTCTAATAGTTAACCATGGTTGCTATCCATTGAAGGTAGTCCTGGAGGCGACGGTGCTGTGGGACATTGTTTGCTCTTTAAATCACCAGAACTACTCAAAACTCCACTCTCAGGGACTCAAAAGTGTATCTTCCTCTGTCCTTTCTCTCTTTACCTGTCCCCTTTAACATCCGACAGATATAAGAAAACATTCATTGCAGTACACCCCACAGCACCAGGACAGCAGCAGAAGGGGCCAGGTGACTGTTCTAGAAGATCTTTCCCATCTCTTAGTTTCTTGGTGAGTATTTAGAAAGTGATGGGTTCAAAAATGTGTTTGTTAGCATTTCTAGCAGTCTACATGTTAAAACAATGTGAACTGCTAGAAAACATTAAAGTATTTGTTTTAGTTAAGTTAATAGGGTAATTATTTCTCAGGTTCTCAAAAAATAACTGCTAAAAAGTGTGGCTGAAAGTCAAAGCAGTAAGAAAGGATGACGACAAAAGGTGGGACTCCTGAACTCTGCTGAGAGCAGACAACCTTCCTTCTCACCTTCAGTCAGTTTTGAACTGTACACCCTGAGTACTACTTAAGTACTAAATGTGGAGTATATTCAGATTCCTGGAGTAGAGTCAGAACAGGCATCTTCTTAAACCAACTTCTCTTTAAAAACAAAGTACTGTCACTGCTAATAAACAAACGCAACATTTTCTCTTATCAGTGAGACAGTTGTTTACTGCCACTGTGATTTCAATCTTCTCAGTAGCCTTATAAAATATTAACCGCACTCCAAAGACCACACCCACGTCTGTAGGCAAGTAGAAAACAATTCCCTTCAGATTATGTGAAGAGAGGCAGTTCTAATTTAAGTAACATGCTTCATATGTATAACTTCATTTTTCTCTGATATTATTCCTTCATTTCAGAAATCCTTCCTTAAAAGATGTATTTGAATCATAATTCCACGTGCACCTTTAAAAACGCCCTTGACAGGTTTGCATTTTGGGCATATATTTTGGTTAATTGGGGTTTCTGTTTTTTGCTTATTTTAAAATTTTCTTAATTTTAATTTTTAGGGAAAACAGAATATTATGCTACCTCATACAGTACATTTTTCATTCTAGGAGAAAAACAGAATTACTTTTGTGAAAGAAGGATGACCTTTGGTAGGCTGATGGTTAATGGAAAACCTTTTCCCCACTCACCATTGAGTTCTTCCAACAAAACAACCAACTGAAAGGAGAACTTGTTAGTGCTTCTCCCAAGCAATACTTGAATTCACTCTTTTAACTCTGTGTTTACTTGAGGGAGGAGGTTTATGGGGGATTCCAACTGACATGTTGGATAATAACATGATGAAAGCATGTGAATCCCAAATATAAACTAACATAAAAAAACAATGAAAACCCCATTGGCTTCCTAACTATTAAACCTCTAAAGGTATGTCTATGTAAACTTTACCTAGTCCATAAATTGCAAGAAAATGGACTAGCTTCCTCGTACATTTAAACCCCCTTATGAAGTACCTCATACAATGCCTTTGTCTTACTGTGGTCTGTGAATAAGGTAACTAGAACACTGACTGATCAGAGATGAGGAAGAAAAGTACTTAAAATGACATCACTATTCCATTAGGAGCACACCAAAAATCACAGCCACCTACAGAATTTCACAAGGAGGACTAAGGGTCACTTGCATTATCAATTGTAATCTATTAGCCATAATCGCTCCTCGAACAAACCTCATTGGCTATGACCTGTGCAAAGCTTGCCAATTGTATTCTGTATTTTCCATCTTTAAGTAATAAATTCACCCAGTGACATACAGGTTTCTCTGAAAGAGCATGTGATTGCTAACATGACCTGCTGGTTAGTAAAAATCTTTTTAATAAGCTAGGTGCAGTAGCTCACACCTGTTATCCTAGCACTCTGGGAGGCCAAGGGCAGGTGGATTGCCTGAAACCAGCCTCAGCCACAGCGAGACCCCCCCCACCTCTAAAAATAGCCAGGTGTTGTGGCAGGCACCTGTAGTCATCACCCAGCTACTTGAGCCCATGAATTAGAGGTTGCTGTAAGCTACGATGCCATGGCACTCTACCAAGGGTGACAAAGTGAGGCTGTGTCTCAAAAAAACCCAAAAAACAAAAAACCTTTTAATAAAAAACAGAAAAGAATGTGTAGTGGCTTGCTTTTTGAAGTGTGGTTCTACGCTTTTTTGCTTTCTCCTTGGGTTACAAGTTCAGTGCAGTGTAGGGGGCAGGAAGTCTGTCATTTTGTATTTACCAACATGTATAAAAGGACCCATGTGCAAGCACTTTGAGGAATGAACTATAATACTGTCAAACTGATGAAATAAAAGTGATCAAGTAATACTATCTTGTGGATTGCTTCAGGAAAGGAAGAGGGAGGATGTTGGGACTACATTTTGAGAGTATATTCAGTTATGATGATAAACATTATAAAGCCTAATCCTAAAGGGATATGAAAAAGGTTAGCTTCACAGGAATGCCAATGACAGACTCTTGAATCTGCAGGATCCTGGGAACATCAAGAATATGAAGTCCAGATTCTACAGTTAAGCTCACAGATGACAGAGACTGTATTTACTTCAATGGCTAAATACTTAAGCTTCTTGGAGTAGAAGATATTTGATTGTAAATGAACCAAGAATTCAAAATTAAAAAAAGAAAAAACTGCCTGTGAAATTATACTGCAGGCATAAAAATCTCAACTGCCTGAGAGCTCTGGTTTTTTAAAAGCTGTGGCTGACAGAGCAAATTAAGCAGTGAGATGTTTACTATGTTTAACAGAGATAAACTGGCAAATGTAAAAGATGCAATTACCCAGCATGTTTTTCTAAAAATGAATTTTAACTCTGTGCTATGAGGGGCAACAACTGCAAGGTACTGGTTTATTTTTCTTTCTTTTTTTTAAACCCTCTTTCTGAAACATAAGCTCTCATGCACTTGGGAAGAAATTTTTTTTTTAATGTCAGTAACATAAAATAGTCAAATATCAAAAAACCAAGAGATTTCACTGAAAAAGCAGATCAGAAAGGAAGCATTTAAGCATTAAAGCATGTTTGAAAAGGATTTTAGACATAGAATACTCTTTGATCTAGCAAGATAATCACGCGATTAGCGTCTGAACCAAAAACTAAACTTTACTGTAAATTATATCTCAACTATTTGTGCCCTACATACAAGAGATAATTCTTTATTGACTTAAAGATATATGTAGAGATGTTTACATGACAAAACTACCAGCCTGATTTATTAAAGAATCTGGATTTTTTTTTCTTATTATTAAATAGCAAAATTAAAAGTAAATAATTCCAAGCTAGTTCTTAGAAGATAGAGTTAAAAAATTAGAATATACATTTTTAATAAACAAAAAATTTCTCTAAGCTACCACTGGGATATATACAAAGATGATTATTCACAGACTAAGGATATAATACAGTAATCTGTAGGACAGGTGAAGACTAGTCTTCCCCTAAGATAATTTCTTGGGCCTGACCTAGGAAGGCTATCTCCTTTGAAATACCATCAAAACATGAAATTGTTCATTTTTTTCCTTAGGGTGTGGTAGTTTCAGATAATATACTACTTAGACACACTGAATTATGGCAAAGTTGCTGTTATTTATATATTTTTTGTTTGTCTGTATTCCCCATTAGATGATAAGCTCATTGAGGGCAGGGAGCCCTCCTAGAACAGCATTTGACACATTGGAAATTCCCAATAAATATTTGTTAATGAATGAGTGAATGAAATAAAAGGTAAATGTCCAGAAATTTGCGTCATGATAGAAAAGGATTTAAACATTTGCCAACATGCTCTCCTTTTTCCTACAAAAAGAGACTGAGAATTAATCATCAGTATAAACAAGGTTAATATACGTAGTCCCAAGTCAGCTTTAAATGGCTGGTTCCTTTGTGTGATACACTATGTCACTGGTAGAATTCTACAAGCCTTCTTCTATGTATCACGTGTGTGTGTGTAAAGACCTCAGCTTCTTGATCATCCACACAAGTTAGGAGAGATGTAGGACTGTACAGGAGACACATGCCCCCCATACTCGCTGAGATGGAGGGAGTTTCACAAAATGCGTAGGCAGTGGGGAAACTGTAGCTCAGAGATAAAATGACTCTTAGGACACCCATGATTTCTTCATATGTACGATGAGAATGATAATAAAAATGAGTTGACCTCCTAGGACTTTTAGGCAGGTCAAAAGAGATTGTGGAATATAACAAAGACATCTGTACCAGAATGTTTATTGCAGGCCAATTCATAATTGCTAAGTCATGGAAGACGCCCAAGTGCCCATCGACCCACGAATGGACTAGCAAATTGTGGTACATGTATACCATGGAATACTATGCAGT
>CAUYPK010045409.1:0-13478 GCA_963574355.1 Loris lydekkerianus
AGAACTTGGTCCCATTTTGATGAAATAAAAACGTGTAGATTGGATCTGTGCCTATGGCTCAAAAAAGCGGCTAAGGAACCAGCCACATACACCTCAGCTGGTAGGTTCGAATCCAGCCCCAGCCCACCAAACAACGACGTCTGAAACCAAAAAATAGCCCGGCGTTGTGGCAGGCGCCTGTAGTCCCAGCTACTTGGAAGGAGGAGACAGGAGAATTGCTTTGAGCCCAGGAGTTGGACGTTGCTGTGAGCTGTGATGCCAAAGCACTCTACTCAGGGCAACAGCTTAAGGCTCTGTCTCAAAAAAAGAAAGAAAGAAAGAAAGAAAGAAAGAAAGAAAGAAAGAAAGAAAGAAAGAAAGAAAGAAAGAAAAAAAGTGTAGATTAATTTAGCCCAAAATGTCATAAATATGTCTGGTTTCTGTCTTACTAGAAGTACTTATGTAGAACAGCTATTTACTTCATGTCTAATGGAGCTGGGCACCAGCCAAAACTTATCAGAAGTTTCACACTTTTCCCATATATCCACGGGATTATCACATACTCAGATATTTATAGTTAAAAGACAACCACTACTGTCAGGAATAAAGATATATTTGGTATACAACTGAACATTGTAACAACTAGTCCTAAATATATTCACTTTAAAAGTGACTTTTTTGGCCGGGTGCCATGATTCACGCCTTTAATCCTAGCACTCTGGGAGGCCGAGGTGAGTTGATTGCTTGAGCTCACAAGTTCAAGACCAGCCTGAGCAACAGCAAGAACCCTCATCTCCATTTTTTTTTTTTTTTTTTTGAGACAGCGCCTCAAGCTGTCACCCCAGGTAGAGAGCTGTGACATCACAGCTCACAGCAACCTCCAACTCCTGGGCTCCAGGGATTCATCTGCCTCCACCTCCCAAGTAGCTGGGATCACAGGTGCCTGCCACAATGCCCAACTATTTTTTGGTTGCAGACTTCATTGTTGTTTGGAGGGCACAGGCTGGATTTGAATGCGCCAGCTCAGGTGTATGTATCTGGCGCCTTAGCCACTTGAGCCATAGGCTCCGAGCCTCATCTCCATTTCTGTTTTCTAAAAATAGAAAAACTGAGGCAAGAGGATCATTTGAGCCCAAGAGTTTGAGGTTGCTGTGAGGTTTGATACCATGGCACTCTACCCAGGGTAAAAATTCCTTACTTACATGTAACTTAACCACCTTTATACCTTATGCCAATAAGATACACCAAGCTACCCAGAAGATAGTTTTTTTATTTTTTTTGAGACAGGGTCTCAAGCTATAGCCCTGGGTAGAGTACCATAGCGTCACAGCTCACAGCCACCTCCAACTCTTGGGTTTAAGTGATTCTCTTGCCTCAACCTCCCAAGTAGCTGGGACTACAGGCACCTGCCACTATACCTGGCTATTTTTTGCTTGTAGTTGTCACTGTTGTTTTGGGGGGCCGGGGCAGGATTCAAACCTGCCAGCTCTGGTGTCTGTTGCCTCAGTTGCCTAAGCTATAGGTGCCGAACCCAGAAGAGAGTTCTTAATGTATGGCACTCAGGCTTTTTCATATATCCTTGCTACAACATAGGGAAACTTTGTTCACTAAGATTAAACCCTTTTCTTCCCTGGGTACAAAACTTTATGTCCACCTTGTTTAAAATAACATAAGATATTAACCTCCCTAAAAAATATGATAGCCTATTACACCTTTTTAGCCCTGCTAAATACACCACTTTAGCCATTTTTGTCATATCAACAGTAGTTATTGGACTCAATCTAGAAATTAGTTCATTGGCCTGTGCCATTGTCAAGGCCTTTAATACAACTTCTCTAAGCCACAATCGCTCTGAGCCCTGAATTAAAAGTACGGAAGCTATATTAAAAAATCAAACAGCCATTATTTATTATTAAAACACAATAATAAATGTAGAAATGTTAACAACTATATACTTTTTTATTTATTTATTTTTTTGCAGTTTGGCTGGGTCTGGGATTGAACCGCCACCCTCAGTATATGGGACCGGCAACTTACTCACTGAGCCACAGGTTCCGCTGAACAAATATATACTGCTTCAATTTATTTAACAGTTCCCAACTTACTAAAAATAAGTTACAATGTATAGAAGACATAATCCAACAAATACAACAACGGGCAAGATTTTTCAGCCAGTACTACTTTTTTTTTTTTTTTTTTTTGAAACAGAATCTCACTTTATCACCCTCAGTAGAGTGAGGCGGAGTTACAGCTCACAGCTGGGACCACAGGCGCCCACCGCAACACCCGGCTATTTTGTTTTCCATTTTGGCCAGGACCGGGTTCGAACTTGCCATCCACGGTATATGAGGCCAAAGACCTACCCACTGAGCACAGGCGCGCTCATATCCAGCCCTTCTTATCTAAAGTATTGTCATAATTGTCCAACATTACCTAAATTTGAACCTTTATAGGTTACAAGCTTCTGAATATGTTACAAAAAACAATGTATACCGTTCATACACACTCTGTTTCACAAATTTCAAAAAACAAAATTAAGCAGCACAGCCCGCATGTCAGTTTAACAAACCATAACAATTATTTCCATTTGAAATCAATTTCAAAGATATGAAAATAAAATAAAGTAGAGAATGTGGTAGACAGACACTTCCCCCCAACCTTTCTTAGCTATTTGTGAACTGAGAATGCTCTTTAAAACATAGCAACAGTAAGTTAGTCAAACTGGCCGAACCAGAATAAAGATAATAATCTTGAAAAAAAATAAGTAATGAGGCAGAACAGAATAAGTTAATAGCATGTTTAACGATTTTTTTATGATTTTTTAATTAATTTTTTAATTGTTACATGTATTAAACTTGCCTACGTGTCGTTAATCACAGAATATATTTTGAGTATACTTTTAAAATTATCCCATTTATAATTTATTAAAATTTGTTACATAGACAAAACAACATTTAAAAAATTACTCTCGCTGTTCTTGCAAGAATTACTAGCTTTTCCGATAAAGCCTTTTCACCAGGTTCCCCCACAGCGTGAGAAACAGAACCCCACCTTAACTTTCTTTTTAAATAAAGAATGGAGGGATTTGGGACCCCACCGACTACAGCCCCTCTCATCAACAAGCGCCACACACCCAGTTGGGGTTCTTCCTGAGGACCCTTCCGTTGTCACCATGTGGAAGGGACACGGGGCGCTGCAGACACAGCTGCTGAGAGAGAGCTCTGGGCCGTGGGTCCAAGTAACCGCTCCAGGAAGAGGCCTGAGGAACAGAGTCCCAGCTGCCTGCCCCAGGTCACCTTTTGCCCACAGAGGTCTGAGGGCCAAGGGATGACAGTGGCAAACTTCGGTCTGAAGACTCAAAAACTGAAGTGAAATTGCCCGAGTCCCACCACAGACACTTCTGGTTCCAACCACTTCCCCCCCCCCTTTTCAGGACACCCAGTCTCCTAGACTCACCATTTCTCAGCTTCTGGGATGTCCCGGTGTCCTCCCTACAGATCTCCCAGTATCTGCACGTCACTGGGTGACAGAGGCTTCTGCAGAGACACCTATTCTTCAAGAAATGCAACAGGTGAAGAAGGGACCCCAGCTCAGCGCCCAGCGCTAGAGACCCAAGCTGCTCCGGATTTTTGGAGCTGCCTCCTTCTTTCTGGCTGTGCATCCTGATTGGACAGTTCATATTAGTGCGTCCTTGATTGACAGGGTCTCAGGCCCCACCACCTCTCTGTCCTTGAGTGACAGAATGCCATCACACAAGAGGCTGAAAGAGGCCAGAATGGTAACAGTTTCTTGGCCACAGCTCTTTTTATATTTTTCTTTGTCTTTTTTTGATTAAGGGCAGGGGTCATGACTTTATTCATCTCGAAATTCCAGAACCACTGCGCTTGCCATCCAGTAGCTGTTTAACAAATTTCGACTAAAGGAAAGATAATCTATTTACTGAGTGTTTAATCTGTGCTAGGTTTAAGGACCTGTTATTTGAATAAGAGTTAGACTCTACTTTGAAGGGGTTTTAAATATACATCTAGGTAAAAAACATACATAGAGGCTCCGTGCCTGTAGCTCAAGTGGCTGGGACACCAGCCACATACAGCCCGGTGGCCAAAACAAAGACAACTACAACCAAAAAATAGCCGGGCATTGTTGTGGCGAGAACCTGAAGTTCCAGCTACTTGGGAGGCTGAGGCAAGAGAATCGCTTAAGCCCAGGAGTTGGAGGTTGCTGTGAGCTGTGATGTCACAACACTCTAACGAGAGTGACAAAGTGAGACTCTGTGTCTAAAAAAAAAAACACAATTGATAATGTAAATTAGATGGAAAGTTGGCATTCAGAAACATGAGAGAGAAACGGAAAATTTAGGATTTTACTGCAAGACCTAGACGAGTTAGACTGAGGATATAAGAGGCATACATTTAGACTCTGCTTGCCATGGTTTTGGAAAATGCAGAGGGAAACTAGTTCTCTCGTAGAGTGTTAAAACATGCTGGAGGGAGGGCGTCGCCTATGGCTCAGTGAGTAGGGCGCCGACCCCATATACTGAGGGTGGCGGGTTCCAACCTGGCCTGGCCCCAGCTAAACTGCAACTAAAATAGCTGGCATTGTGGTGAGCACCTGTAGTCCCAGCTACTCGGGAGGCTGAAGCAAAAGAATCTCTTAAGCCCAAGAGCTGGAGGTTGCTGTGAGCTGTGATGGCACTGCACTCTACCGAGGGTGACAAAGTGAGACTCTGTCTCAAGAAAAAAAAAAAAAAAAAGAAAAAGAAAAGAAAAAAAATGCAGAAGGGAATTAGGCTGAAAGAGATCTAGAGCCTTTAATTCCTGGGTTAGGAAAACAACATTCAACTCAAATTTACTGTTATAAATTACTAACTGTAATTTATAATATAAAAATATAAAACAGTGGTCTTAACAGTGAAATAATATAAAAATTAGACATGAGGTGGGAGGGAGATTGGTGTGCTCTCATCTAAGGGACACAAGGTAATAATATATGGTACACCTCCTAGATGAGGGGCATATTTACAAAGGGACTTGACCACACAGACAATGTAACCTAATCATTTCTATCCTCCTATTAATCTGAAATTTACCAAAAATGTGGAGGCGCAAAAATAAAACAACTGATAAGTATTTTCATTGTTTAAATATATATATTTTGAAGCCAGTGTCTCACTCCATTGACCAAGCTAGAGTGCAGAAATGTCATAGCTCACAGAAACCTCAAACTCCTGGGCTCAAGCAATCCTCATGCCTCAGCCCTCCAAGTAGCTGGAATTATAGCCCTGCCCCAACACCACCACCACACCACGCTAATTTTTCTATTTTTTTCTGTCTTTTTTTTTTTTTTGTGACAGAGTCCCACCCTATGCGTCATAGCTCACTGCAACCTCAAACTCATACTGTGGGTATCCTGCAGCCTCTAGACGCCCTTGGGATTACAGGCTCTCCCCTAAGCACCCAGCTGGTTATTTCATTTCTTTATGAGTCAGGGGTCTCACTCTCCCTCAGGCAATTCTTGAACTCCTGAGCTCAAGCAATTCTCCCTCTTCAGCCTCCCACAGTGCTGGGATTACAGGCTGAAAGGACCTACGAAAATTTTACCCCTAACTATGATTCTTTGGTGTAAAGATTATTTTGAATTAAAGGCAATTCATAATCAGGGAATTTTTTTTTTTTTTTTTTTTTTTTTTTTTGAGACAGAATCTCAAGCTGTTTTGTTGTGGAGTCACAGTTTGGGCTTAAGCGATTCTCTTGGCTCAGCCTCCTGGGTTACGCGTGCCTGCCACAATCCTGTCATTGTTGTTTAGCAGGCTAGGCTAAATTCGAACGCACCATCTGGTGTATGTGGCTGGCACCTTAGCAGCTTGAGCTACAGGCGTCGAGCCATAATCAGGGATCTTTATTTTTTATTTTATTTTATTTATCAGAGACAGCCTCAAAGCTGTTGCCCTGGGTAGAGTTCAGTAGCATTACAGCCCACAGCAACCTCCAACTCCTGGGCTCAAGTGATTCTCCTACCTCCGCCTCCCAAGTAGCTGGGACTACAGGCGCCCACCATAATGCCCGCTATTTTTTGTTTGCAGTCGTCATTGTTGTTTGGATTGGAACCCTCCAGCTCAGGGGGTATGTGGCTGACGCCTTAGCTGCTTGAGCCACAGGCGCCGAGCCCATAATCCGGATCTTTGACGAAGACTTTCCTCTGTCTTAAAGGGCTGCTAGGCTCCTTATCACATGCTAATAGACCTGTGATAAAGTTATTTGAAGCACAATACCTGTCTCTCTCTGTTTCCCCTCCATCTACCCATCCCCCCTAGCAGCCACGAGCTACACCTATACTTTCCAGTTTCTCTACCCCCTCCCTTCTAAAAGGCATCTTTAAAAGCCACTGTCACTGGGACTTTGGGGAATAATTCTTGTGGTTTCCCCCATATGCATGGTATTTGAAAATAAATCTTTCTCTCATTAATCTACCATAACTATGAGTTGAGCTTTTCAATGAACCAACAAACGGGGAAAGGGCAAGTTTCCCTGAGACCCCAACACAGGCATGAGCCACTGTGCCTAGCTAACTTTTCTATTCTTAGTAGAGACAGGATCTTGCTCTTGCTCAGGCTGATCTCCAAATCCTGAGCTCAAGGAATCCACCTGGCTCAGCTTTTGAGAGTGCTAGCATGTTAGACATGAGCCTTGGCGCTCACCCTCTTTGAATATATTAAACTGTTGCAGGAAGACCAGGTCCAATGGAGAGAAAAACCACCTAAACACCACATTTATAAGAGGAAGGGCTTTACTTCAGCTGGGAGCTTATGGCATAGAATTCCAAATGGCCATGCTCCCCCACTGGCTTGGTCTTTCCCTTTTTATTGACATTCAAAAAGTTTCATCCCACAGGTACCCTTTTCTTTCTTTCTTTCTTTCTTTCTTTCTTTCTTATTTCCTTTTTTTTTTTTTTTTAATGCATTTTTTGTCCAGGGCTGGGCCTCAACCTGCCACCTCCTGCACTTGGGGCCTGGCACACTACTTCCTTGAGCCACAGGAGCCACCCCACAGGTACACTTTTCATTGGCCAGTTTGAATCAAGCAGGAGATGCTATTCCAGCCCCTACAGAACTACAGGATTTCACAGAACTTGGAAATTTCCAAGTTCCAGGAAATTAAGTTTACAAAATTTGCAAGAGCTGAGTTACCATGGAGAGGACCCTGCAGGTGTATCCTTGTGGTCTCCTTGAGAAGTCCTGTTCCCCTAGATCTCAACCTTCTCCAGTATCCTCCTTCAAAACCATCATCTTTAACACTCCAAAAGTGTGTGTGTGTATGTGTACGTGTGTATAAATGCATATGAATTTACAGTTTTTCATTAAGGACTAAAATCTCTCAGGCTGCCTCTTTTCTCTTGCCTCTCGCTCACCTCAGTAGATTTCTTTTTTGGCAAACCATTAAAAAAAACCAACAAATCAACCAGAAGAAAATGTAAATTCTTTCTCTTTACATTTCCTGAGCTATTTTCTCTTTCAGTATTTGTTCCTTTAAGCCTCCAGTGATTCCTGAATGTCCCACATGGAAAACAGAATATGAACTAAGGATTGGCAACACCTAGAAAAATGTTTGTCTTCAACCTTTGCTGAGGAAAAATGAATCCACAATTCACATTCACAATAACTTGTGAGTTGGGCGGCATCTGTGGCTCAAAGGAGTAGGGCGCCGGTCCCATATGCTGGAGGTGACAGGTTCAAACCCAGCCCCCACCAAACACACACACACACACACACACACACACAACAACTTGTGAATTAGGATGCAATTACACCCTCCCACCTGTCCCCCCCCCCACCCCCACCATTCAATCTAGCTAACCATTTGACCTCAGCATGGCCATTCTTCCTTTCTTTCTTTCTTTGGGAAACTGAGCTTTTTCTCTTCCTTTCTCTTTCCACTTATCTTCTCTTCACTCACTCCCTGCTGTCTGTTCTCTCTCATGGCTTCCACCCACTCTCTAATATAAAACAAACTTACACATTTATATACTAATCTTGACTGAAAGAAACTCTTTCTCACCCTATGTGCAGGACCAAGCAAGCAAAGAGGTGGAAGAAGATAAAGTCAGCCAGGCAGGGCCTAGAAGACACAGCTGGTCTGATGGTTTAGGTCCTACAAGACTTTTCCACCTGTCTCCCATGATCATTGCTTTGTAAATTTAGCTCCCATCTTGAATAGTTTGGGAAATTAACTTTTGAATTGAAAATGTTAAAGATTGTCACTGAGTTGGGCTGTTTATTATTTAAAATAAGGGTTATTGTGGTCTTTGCTTGGGGAGGATTGATTTAGAGAATTAACTTTTGAATTGGAAATGTTAGATTGTCACTGAGTTGTGCTGTTAATTATTTAAAGTTAATGTGTTCTTTGGGCAGTGCCTGTGGCTCAAAGGAGTAGGGCACCGGCCCCATATGCCAGAGGTGGAGGGTTCAAACCCAGCCCTAGCCAAAAAAAAAAAGAAAAAAAAAATGTGTTCTTTGTTGTGAACCATTATGTATAAAAATGTGATTTTGGAAATGTAAAAACAGTCTTGGAGAAACTACTGCCACTGTTCTCCAGAATTTTTGGCCTTCTGACAAAGTTTGAGAATTTATCCCTGTAACTGCATGCTGGCTAACAGTGACAAAGCAGTCAGATTTGCTTCCTCTGGTGACAGTCTCACTAATGCAGAGACCAAGGGAAAACATTCCCCTTAATTCTTTGAAGGTTCCCTGGATACCAACTAACACATAGCAAGTTAATAAGAGAAAAGGCATACAAACTTATTAACGTACTACATATGTGGGAAAATCATAGAGAGATTACCCCAACCTCCCACTGGGGTACAGAAGCTTAACTACTTTTTTTTCATAAAAGAAGAAAGACATGGGAATGTAGACCATTCTCTTCAAAGACAAAAAACGATTAATGATTATTAATGAGAATAAATTAATAATAATAACTTCTCATTAATAAATAATAAATAATTATTATAAAATAATATATATAAAATAAATAATAAATAATTACTAATGAGAATAAATGCAGGAGGAAGGAAGAAGCGATGTTGGAAATGATTCTTTTAGGAATCTGAATAAACCTAAGAAGCAGAAATTATTTGAGAAAAAAAACATTTTCCAAGTGTGGTTAGAATTTCTAACTGAAGCAGATAAGGAGGTGACACAAAAACAATAGAAGGCAATTGTTCCTATTTTGAGAAGAACCTTTCTTTGTTACACAGGACATTTTAGAGTCGTGGTTCTCAACAACCTGTGGGGTGTGACCCACAGGAACTGTTTTAAAGGATTCCAGCATTAGGAAGGTTAAGAACCACTGTTTAGAGAGTCCATCCCTACTCTTTGATGAGGGGAACAAGACTAGGTTGAAATGTAGGAAGACCAGGCCGAATGGAGAGAAAAAGCACCCAAGCACAGTTTTATTTTATTTTATTTTATTTTTTATTTTAATTTATTTATTTATTCATTTTTTCTTGAGACAGAGCCTCAAGCTGTCACCCTGCGTAGAATGCTGTGACATCACAGCTCACAGCAACCTCCTGGGCTTAAGGGATTCTCTTGCCTCAGACTCCCAAGTAGCTGGACTACAGGCGTCCACCACAACACCCGGATATTTTTTGGTTGCAGGGGTCATTGTTGTTTGGTAGGGCCGGACTGGATTTGAACCCAGGAGGCATACGTGTCTGGTGCCTTTGCCGCTTGAGCCACAGGCACTGAGCCGGTTTTATTTTATTTTATTTTTTATTTTATTTTATACAGAGTCTCACTATGTTGCCCTGGGTAGAGTGCTATGGCATTACAGCTCACAGCAACTTCTAACTCTTGGACTTAAGTGATTCTCTTGCCTCAGCCTCCCAAGTAGCTGGGACTATGGCCACCTGCCACAATGCCCGGCTATTTTTTGCTGCAGTGGTCATTGTTGTTTAGTTGGCCCAGGCCAGGATTGAACCCGTCACCCTTGGTGTATGTGGCTGGCGCCGTAACCACTGTCCTACGGCCACCAAGGCTGACAATAAATTTTAAATGAAAATACCAGAAAAAAATTATCAAAAGGTATAAGAATGATGATAATGATCTAGGAGAATTAATCTGCTGAGATTGTGAGTGCTGAATAAATTCTACAGAATATAGTGGACCTCTCAGGATGAGTGAACTGAGATAGAGGGTGAAAGAACAAGACCAGAGTCATGTTAGGAGTTAAGTGTCACTTCCCCCCCACCCCCTGCCATTTAGTTTCACCTTCCAGGCATGACCAGGCAAGCCGGGGCAAGCACAGGCAAGACCAGGCATCATGAGACAACTGCCCACCAATCAGAGACCCTTCACCCCCAACTAACCAATCCAGAAGCAGCCCATTTGTTTCAAGCTGCAGGTCCACCCACTGCACAGAACCATAAAAACCCTCTGCTCTGGAGCTCAGGGCTCTTGGCATGGATCCATTGTAATGGAGACCCCAGGAGTCCAAGCTCGAACTTGCCGTAAAACAGCTCTTTTGCTGTTGCATCGGATTTGGCTCCTCGGTGGTCTTTGTGGGGATATCAACTGGGCACAACATTTTGGTGCATTGGCCAGGAAGATCCCTCAGGACCCCCTGAGAACATCCAACCCGAAAAGCCTATATGTGGTAAGTGTTTGTCTTGTCTATTGTGCTAATTTTTGGGATTGAAGGTCTGTGCATAGTGTGGTCAGCATAAAGTCAAGGTAGACGCGGAGGCTGCTGGCCAGGAGTGCCATGGAGACATCCCGGCCTCTTCTGAAGTGCGAAACTCAGTATATGTTGTAGAGGTAATCCCACCAGACTGGAACGTAGAATCCCCAGGGTGTGGTGTGGAAGAAGTGGTTTTTGTGTCCGGGCAATTTCACGGGTTGCTTCTGGAGCATGGTCAGAGACCGTCAGATTACTTTTGGTTTTGTTTCCAAGGACCGTCTATCTGGTTTGTCCTTTTGTGTGCCGTGTGTTTCATTGGTGTCTTTGTGTGGTTGTGGCTGGCCTTGACGGGTCGACTCTGATTTAGATTGTAACATGGGACAGACTCAAACAACCCCCCTTTCCCTTTTCTTTGACTATTTCTCAGACTTCAAGTCCAGGGCACAGGACCTAGAACTCATGGTGAAAAGAACAAAACTCATCACTTTTTGCAGCAGTGAGTGGCCAACTTTCAATGTTGGCTGGCCTCCCGAGGGAACCTTTTACCTTCTCATCATTTATCAGGTTAAGGACATTGTCTATCGCTCACGGACCGGTCATCCCAACCAGGTTCCGTACATTACCACTTGCATGGATTTGGTGGTAGATTCCCCCTCCTTGGCTAAAGGCTCTTTTGCCTCCAGCAGATAATCACTGCAACAGTAGGATGGTTCTTGCTGATTGCGAGAAACCCCTCACTGAGAAACCCAAACCCAAACCCTCTGCACTGCTTTACCCTGTGTTACAGGACAGTATGGAGCAGGATTTCTTTTGTCCCCCTTCGTATCATCCTCTCGCCCCTCCACAGGTTACTTCTCCACCTCCTGGAGAGGAGGTAGTGGGGGAGCCGGCCACAGAAGCAGAGCCTGCAGCTAGACCTGGTGCTGGGAGCCCACCTTACACGAGGCAGCGGGCCCAGTGAGAGGGGAATGCTGACTCGACTGTTCTTCCTCTTAGGGCTGCAAGCCCCCCAGATGTACATGGAGCACAAGATTTTTATTATTGGCCCTTGGCAACAAGTGATCTATATAACTGGAAAATGCAAAATCCTACCTTTTCTGAAAAGCCTAGTGTGTTAGTTAATCTTTTAGATTCTGTTCTCTTTACTCACCAGCCTACGTGGGATGATTGTCAGCAGCTTTTACAGCTCTTCACTACAGAAGAGAGGGAGAGAATTCTGTCGGAGGCTCGGAAGTCAGTCGTGGGTGCAAATGGGACTGTGACTACTAATCCTGCTGAGATTAATGCTTTTTTCCCCCTTACCCACCCTGATTGGGACTTTCATACAGGGGATAGTCAGACAAGTCTCTGAGTCTACCACCAGACTCTAATGAGGGATCTCCTCATTAGAGACCCAGAAAGTGACCCATAAGCCAACTAATTTGGCTAAGGTAGGGAATGTGCAGCAGGAAAAGAATGAGTCTCCCACTGCCTTTTTAGAGAGAGGATCATGGAAGCTTTCCATACTTATACTCGCATGAATTCTGAGGATGATAGTAGCAAGGCTGCAGTAATCATGGCCTTTTTTAATCAATCTGCTCCCCATATACGAAAGAAACTTCAAAAAGTAGATAGAGTGGCTGAGAAAACTTTACAGGATTTGCTTGCAGTGGCTGAGAAGGTTTACAGTAACAGAAAGACATCGGAAGAAAAATAGTCTCACGCTCGGGCCAAACAAACTCATGATTTGGCTAAAATCTTGCTGGCCGCCACAGCTGCCGAACCTAAAGATGGGCAGGCTTGACTGAAGAGATTGACCACTGAAGGTGAGGAGAAATCCTGGGAGGGGGGACACAGATGCTTACAGAGAGACCAGTGTGCCTCCTGTAAGGAGATAGGACACTGGGTAAGAGAGTGTCCTAAATGGAGAGCCAGTAAGCCTGTCCCCCGTGGTGAAGCCCGAATCTTGGAGATGGGGAAATTAAGTGATTAGAGGGGTCAGGGTTCAGCACCCCTCCCTGAACCCAGGGTAACCCTCAAAGTGGAGGGGACACCGATTGATTTCCTTGTGGACACCGGAGCCCAGCATTCGGTGCTTTTAAGAGACCAAGGAAAACTAGATACAAAGAAATCTTGGGTCCAAGGGGCAACTGGGATGAAGCAATACTCATGGACTACCTGAAGAACTGTAGACCTAGCCACGGGCCAGGTATCCCATGCATTTATGGTTATTCCAGACTGCCCATACCCCTTACTTGGAAGGGACTTATTAACTAAAATTGGAGCTCAGATATTTTTTAGGCAGGATGTCCTCCAGGTAACAGACGGGCAAGGGCGACAAATACAAGTTCTGACTGTTCAGTTAGATGATGAGTACGCACTCCACCAAGTACCGCATGGAGCCCCGGCTGACATGAGTGATTGGCTCCACTCTTACCCATTGACATGGGTGGAAACAGGAGGGATAGGGTTAGCCCTTCATGGGTCTCCTGTCTTAGTAGAACTTAAGCTGGGAGCAGAACCTGTAAAAGTGAAGCAATACCCCATGGCTGTAGAGGCGAAGAGTGGCATAATCCCGCACATCAGATGCCTCCTCCAGGTGGGCATTTTGGTCCCTTGCCAGTCTGCTTGGAATACCTCCCTGTTGCCTGTTAAGAAACCCCTTACAAATGACTATCACCCAGTATAAGATTTACAAGAAGGAAATAAGCGGGTAATGGACATCCACCCCACGGTACCTAACCCGTATACACTTCTCAGTGCTCTGTCACCGACTCAGAAGTGGTACACAATGCTAGACCTAAAAGATGTCTTTTTCAGTCTGTCTCTAACCCCACAAAGCTA
>CAUYPK010045413.1:0-10031 GCA_963574355.1 Loris lydekkerianus
GAGAGAGAGAGAGAGAGAGAGAGAGAGAGAGAGAGAGAGAGAGACACACACACACGGGGCCTCCGCGGTTGCTCAGGCTGGATGGAGGGCAGCGGCATGATCATAACTCACTGAAACCTTAACTCCTTGGCTCAAGAGATCCTTCCACCCCAATCCCCTGAGCAGCTAGGATTACAGGCATGAGCTATCATACCAGCCCAATTTTATTTTTAATTTTTTATCCAGATAAGATCTTACTCTCCACACTGGTCTCCAACTCCTGGCCTCAAGTAATCCTTCTTCCTCAGCCTCTCAAAGCCCTGGAATTACAAACACCAACCACTGCATCTGGTTGAAAGTGGGATTTTTCACTCAGCAAGGCTAACTCTACAGTAGGGGGTCTCCCTTAGGTCAGTATTAATTTTACTTATGGGTACATCAGCATTTCAAAGGTGGTAGGCAGAGTAGCTGGACAAAGCAGACCTCAAAGTCCATGCACACTGTCTTCACATTATCTCACAAGATTGTAACAGAAACAATGGCAAAAGTCACATCACTCATAAAAACATCCCACACGCTTCTCTCAAAGATACTCAACTCCTGAATACACTGCCACGGAGTAAAGAGCATACTAGGTATACAGAGGGTGCCAAGAAACTGTATACACAGTTTGAGAAAGGAATTTATTAAGTTTGTAATACTCAAGTCACATTTGAGTTCTGCTATTACAAGAGGTGTGCACATGACTTGTATTCATCTTTTATTACTGGTATATATTGGGTATTTCAATTTTAATCCTTTTTCTATGTTAGTGCCATTACCTTTGAGGGCATGGAAGGGCCCAGGAGATAATCTCTCCTCTCTAATCATGGGTTAAGATCTAGAGCACTCCCCCGACTAAAAAGAGCAAAATATACCAAACAGATGGTGGCAGCAGAGAATTTATTCACCATATAAAATAAATATGAAATTACTTTTATGTATCTAAAACACAAGACAGTTAAGCTATCTCCCATTTCTGAGATATGGGCATTTTGAAAAAAGATGAGAATCAATAAACCAGGGCATACTTCGGGTAATTCACAGAATCAAAATGTGTGTACAATCATCTATCAGTATCCAAAAGAGTTTGGCTCCAGGACTCCTCAAGGATACCAAAATCTGAGGATCCTCAAGTTCTTTATATGAAAAGATGCAATATTTGCATATAACCTATGCACAACCCATTGTATACTTTAAGTCTTCTCTGGTTTACTTATAAAAACTTAATGCAATGTGAATGCTATGTAAACAGTTGTTATACTGTATTTTTTTTTTATTTTTTATTAGTGTACTGTTATTATTATTATTTTTTTATTGTTGGGGATTCATTGAGGGTACAATAAGCCAGGTTACACTAATTGCATTTGTTAGGTAAAGTCCCTCCTGCAATCATGTCTTGCCCCCAAGAAGGTGTGGCACACACCAAGGCCCCACCCCTCTCCCTCCTTCCCTCTCTCTGTTTTTCCTCCCCCCCCCCAGGACCTTAATTGTTGTTAATTGTCCTTATATCAAAATTGAGAACATAGGATTCATGCTTCTCCATTCTTGTGATGCTTTACTAAGAATAAATAGTTGGTTGAATCTGTGGAGGTGAAACTCATAGACACAGAGGGCCAACTGCACCAGGGGTCCTCCCATCACTATCTTTTCTCAGTCAGCCCTGGATTATTCCTTTCTTAAGAAGACTCCACCTACCATTCCTGTCCACAGGCCAAAAGTGGCATGTAGATAATAAAATGAAGTTCTAATTGCACTTGACATACAGTTGCACTGCTGAACTCTTGTATCTTTCTCTCTGCCTTGTCTTTATTTTAATTCTACAGCCTTATATAGACCTCCCTGGAACCATGGCAACTGCCTTCTATCTCATTTCCTTCTATTTCCAAACTAAAAAAGTACATGATTATTTTTCCTGTACCTATTTAAAACAATTTAATAACTTTCTGTTGCCTTCAAGATAAAGTCTCTAGCTCTTCACGTGACCTCCAAGGCCCCCCACAGTCTGGCTTCGCCTCCCCACCCTTGACTCCTTTCTGCCTTAATCCAGCACATTCGTCCTATTAACAGCTTGGCAATGCCTACCAGCACCGTGTCTCTCTTGCTTCTATGCTACACCATTAGATGCCACATATACTATACCATCTACTAGGAATTTCCTCTCTTCATCCTCCAACAGTGAATATTTACCTCTTCTATGAAGCCTTTACCAAAATCTGCTCCTAAGCACACCTTGACGTTAGTAACTGTATTTAGCATCTTTATCATAGACCTGCCATATGATAGGATGGCAAATATTCAATAAATAAATGAGTGAATACATGAAACAATTAATTATTTAAAAATAAATAGATCTTTCTTCCAAAACTACATAATTATAATATCCTGAGTCCACCTAAAGAAAGGAACAGATTAAAGAAAACAAAGGATTGCTCACTTACTGCAATTAATTGTCTCCCTTTTTAGAATTCAATTATAACAAAGCTATGAACATAAAGGTGCTAAAACATATGGTATGTCTTGTCATTTTCACATCTAATACTTGCTAGCATCATGGTTTTGTAAATTAATTTCAAGCTATTCATCCTGGTGTTAAGACCCTTCACCATATGTAACTAACTTGTACGCCTTTACTCAATCAGATTTGCCAATTCACAAAAACCACCCTACCTTGAGAAAGGAAGCTCCCATCTGTGTTCTTCTGTCTCTGTCATATAATATGCCTCTCACTCAAGCCAGCTGAAATGTCCTGCCTTACACAGAACCTCTCCTGATTGTTCCAATAAGATACTTCCTCCTTTCAAACTTCATTAGCATCTCTCTGGCGGCTGTCACATTTGATCTCATGGCAGAATCACTCAGTTGTCTCACCCTGTTCCAGGAACTCATGCTTCTGTAGGTCAGAAGCTGTGTTTTAATTTTCTTCATTACTCAGTAAGCCTAATTCCAACAAATCCCCAGTAAATATCTATTGAATTCAACTGAAACAAAAACTTCTATATAGGTTGCAAAGTCTGCACCATGCAATGCTACTGTCTATATGGAACATAAATAAAAACTAAAAATCTGGAAGGAAAAGAGGAATCATTTGTAATCTAAATACAGTTCCCATTCAGTTATCAAAAGAGACAGACAATATATCTAACATTTTAGTGGTAAACAGACACATATATATCAAGACTATAAAATAGAGAAAGTCACCAACTTTTACAGATGTCCAGTGCTTGCAGATAGTGCTGAGATAATGACCCCAAGACAATCTGACAACTCTGGTTAGAAGACAACAGTAATGTACAAAGAAGAAAGTGTAAACAGTTTGAAGAAGCTGGTATAATCATCTGATATTAAAAAAAAAAAAAAATACCACTTGCCTTAATGCTTACCAAAAATCTCTTACTCACTATCTAATATTTTTAACTTGTCAGACTTCCTAAGTGCTATCAACTAGTGATTTGTGTAGGCACAAAAATATCACCTTTTAAAATGTGCATTTTTCATTCAGTAATGGCAATAAGCTGATTTAAAATCAAATACTGACTAAAATGAGGCAAAGCATAACTTTGTCAGTTTGAGGGCTCAAATAGCAGTGAAGACTTGCTGCACCATAGCACAGAGAAGGAAACACAAAGAGAAAGGTACAACATTTGGCCCTACTTTTCCCTTAGGGCGTTTGTCGAGGTGAAAGCCATGTTTAAGATGCTGAGAGGTTGAGCAGAGAGCAGCAGGACAACTGAAAAGCTGAGAAGAGCTTTTGGCTGACTTTCAGTAACAGGGTAACAAAATTTGAAATTTAAGATCTGCTAAAGAGAGGTCCTAATGAGCACCATACTTGCATTTGGGATCGTGAAAGAACATACTCTAAAATAAATAGTAATTTGGACAACATCAGTTCTCCAAAGGGCTGAAACCATGACTGGAATCAGGGTTACTAAATGAATTGAGGTAATTTTCTCTTACCTTATTACTTTGCCTATCTCTCTGTCAAAATCAAAGAAAATCTTTAAAGGAAATAGCACCCAGTGCTTCAAATCATGTCTATGATTTTACATATGCAATGTTTGGCAGTCCATAAAAAAGAAATAAATATATTAAAAGTTAAGAATTGCCTGAAAACCAAGTTTAAAAAATAGAGCATGAAACATACACCAAAAATTTATTGGAATTATCATGAGCCTAAATTATAATTGATATGTTCATAAAGTAAAAAGACAAATATATAGCTTTAATAGAGAATAGTACATTTTTTAATTATCAAATAGAAACTTTTGATAAATAAAATATAAAGGTTCTCATCTTGGAAGACATATGAACATCAAGATCCATGAAGTTCAACAGTTCCCAAACAGATTCAACCCAAAGAGGTCCTCTCTAAGATACATTATAATTAAACTGCTAAAAGTCAAACACAAACAGAATATTAAAAGCAACAAGAGAAAAGCATCCTTACATATAAGGAAATTCTTGTCAGACTACCAAAACCCTGCAGCTTAGGAGAGAATGAGATGATATACTCAAAGTGCTTAAATTTCAGTTAAAAAATACTATAAACAGCAAAGTTGTCCTTCAGAAATGAAAAAGAAATAAATGCCCTGGATAGCCAAACTTAGGAGTAATTTCATCATTACTAAACGTGATCTACAATGTGTGTTTTACTAAATGCATTTTCTTTGTTGATTGAGATACACATTTGTTTTTTTTTTTTCTTTTTCCTGTGAATATGTGAATTTTGTGAATTGGTTTTCAAATACCAAACCAACTTCTCATTCTTAGAATAAACTCAACTTGATTGTAATGTATTAATCTTGTATTTATGACCAAGTTCAAGTAGCTAATAAATATACTGTATTCATTTATTTTACCATCTGTAAACATTTTTTTTTTCTATTTGTGTCTTTTACTAATAATTATATTATGAATATTTTATGGTATGTCTTTTGGTACACACATATCCATACATTATTTCATTAAGTTCATACATTGACTTATCTTCTTTAGGATTATTAATATCTATGTTCATAAGAGAGCTTAACCTAGAACTTTTTTCCTTACAATAACTTTGTCGAGTATGGGTATTAAAATTATGTTGGCCTAAAGACAGGTTGGGAGGTATTTCTTTGTTGCTAGTCTCAAGAACAAATAGGGACTATACAACAGTGATTATTAAAAGGTACAATAAGCATGAGATAAGTTACACATTCTTATTTGTCACCAGGAAAATACAAATAAAAACCACAGTGTGATACCTCTATACACATACAAAGGATATTGAGTATTTGGGACTCTGATACACTACTGATGGAATTTGTTCAAGCACTTTGGAAATTTTTTGGGCAGTATCCCAAGAAACTTATATAAGCCCAACAAAATAAATATATGTGCATGTATACCAAAATATATGTTAATAATATTCATAGTACAATTATTAGTAATAACCACAAACGGGAAACAACTCCAAATTTCCTTCAATAGTAAGATAGATAAATAAATCTTGATTAATTCACAGAAGATACTACATAGTGATGGAAACAAATTGCTTCTAAAGTAAACAATGACTCTCATAAAGATAATGCTAAATGAAATTTTTTAAACTAAATAGCATATACATTGTATGATTCCATATATTTCTATATTGTCTATAGGCTGACAAATCATACATAATTTTCAGAGAAAAAGTAGCAACACTAATTTATAGTTATAAGTCAGGCTACATCAAGAAGGTCAAAGGGGTTTCTGGGATGCTAATATTGTTTTTTATATTTTCTTTTTTTTAACCTATCTAACATAGGTCTCTTTGTGATAATTTATTATGCTACACAATGTATCACTTATCTGTGATACATTAATATTGTATATTTACACGCTGTTAAATTAAATTTAAACGTGACCTAAAGTTGTCTTCATAAATAGTGAATAGCAAGCTAACTTCATATGTAAACAAACTGCAATAAAACAAAGAGTGTATTCTTGTAACAAGCAGCTGAGTCTCAGCCAATCACAGAAGCCAAGCTTTAGCCAATCACAGGCTTCCAAGTGATCAGGTTATGTCCTTGCCCAATTCCTCATCAGGCCATACCCAAATAAGGCAAACATTGAAATGTAAACATAGGGGTGGACACAAGATAGCTGACTGAAGCCAGCTTTCCACAGAGGCTCCCATCCAGAAGAGTAAAAGGACAGAAATTTAGCAAGTAACTGGGAGGATTTGAGCTGCACCAAGACAGAAGGTTGAAGAATGCACCTCAACCCTGCTGAGGCAAGCTGCGACTGAAGGATACAAACAAAAGTTTCAAAATCCATCACCAAGCAGATAGGAGTCCCCTCCCCCATGAGAACAGCTCGGAGTGCTCCACAAACAAACAAGCAGAGTTCAAAGGTCCTCCCACTACACTCTATGGGAGAGACCTTCTAAAAACTGGACCTACCTCCCCTACTAGGGTGCCATGACGTTCTCCTGCCAGGCATAAAACTGTATAAAACTGTATATATTCTCTATCTGCAACTCTGAGCTCCCAGAACTCCCTTCCACTCTCACTCTGAGGTCTGGAGGGCTGTCCCCCAGGAGTTCAGATTCTTGGGTGATTTCTCAAGGGGTGTGGACAGGGCCTACACTGCAGCTGGTCAGTGCCGATTCTGCAGCATGGGAGTGAGAAGAGGATGGTCGGCTGAGAAGGAACCGCACCGGAGTGGCGGTGACCCAAGGTGCTGAGCAACAGCCATTTTTGCAACAATAGAGCGCACTCCCAGATATTTTGAAGCCACAGCCCCTGTCTCCCTGGGCAACCAGAGGAGGCCAGGATCTTCTCAGGTGTCAACCACTGTGGAACAGTCTGGGATGGAAATGCAGCCCCTGGGAATAAAGGGTTTTCCAGAGGTGGTACTGTCCTGGGTGGAGCATAGGAACTAGAAAACACATGCGCAGAGCTGAAATACCCAGGGTGGGGCTGACCCAAAGGACCTCTTTACTGAGCCTAAAATGCACCCAGCCCTCAGAGGATCATCAGCCTATAGACAAAAGAAGGCAGGAGGCTAGAACTAACAGCTAACCAAATACAAACCTGCAAGAGCAAAGACAGGGCCTGAGGCACAGTCTTTGGGAACTCAAAACAGCTTCTCTTCTGCAGGGGAATTTAGCAGGGACAGAAACAAATTTCCACAAAGTTGTTCTGTTCTATTCTGTCAGTAATATCAATCAGGGCGGGTCAGAAACTGAGTGAAGACCCCCCACTTTCCATTAACCACTCAAGGTTGTCAGGCCTCACCTCCCCCACTGAATAGAGACAGAGCACAGCAGCCTGGCTGAGCAGATATAGATTTCCTTGTAATTCAGGCAGGTGAAACACCTGGAGTATCTGTTCACTACAACTTGGTCACAGCCCTGTGGGGCTATCAGCGACTGGGTGTGACAGAGGTGCAAGGTGGGGAAGGAGACATCAACCTTCCAAGACTGATCTATTTGCTGGATGGGTCCTCCTGACTTCACGGAGCACTGGAGCAAGTCATATCTGAGTTGTCACCAGACCCCAGCGATCCAGTTGCCACAGACCTTTTAAACTCTCCCACCTGAGACAGATGCTGACTGAGGCAATTGATTTGGACCTTTTGAACAGAGCCAATCGCCTGAGGACTATTCAAGTGGTGCCCTGGGTGTGTGGTTGTAGGAAGGTTTGATTTTTCTTTTCCAATTGTTGCCTGTGGAGGGCGGGGTAACTTAATTGCTGGTATTTCTCCACAGCTTAGACTTCAACACAGAGCAACAGTTTCACTACCATTTGACAGAGATCAGCCAAAAACAAGACAGAACCACTTAGCCCCACCACACGAAACAGGTCCCAAGTTTCTCAGGCCATAGCACTGTATGGGTCCTCGACAAAGCTCCAGGGGAAAAATGAAATGGTGTAAAACAATCATGGGGTGGAATCAGCAGAAAAACTCTGGTAAGATGAATAACCAAAATAGATCAACCCCTCCCCCCCCCAAAGAAAGATATGGCAGATATAACTGAAGATCCCATTCAAAAACGGCTGGCCAAGATGTCAGAAATCAAATACAGAATTTGGATTGCAAACAAGGTTAATAGAATGGAGGAAAATTTGGAATTAGAAATTTGAGAAGCAATTTAAAAGTCAGAATTAGAAGTTCAAACAGAAATTCAAAAGTTGGCTCAAGAATTTAACAAATTAAAAAAAAAAAACACCAAAGATTTTGATGCATTGAAGCAAGAATTTGCACCCCTCAAAAATCTGAAAAATATAGTAGAATCCCTCAGTAACAGAGTGGAACAAGCAGAGGAAAGGATTTCTGACATTGAAGACAAAGCCTTTGAATGCTCCCAAACTCTCAAAGAGGAAGAGAAATGGAGAGCAAAAATGGATCATTCTCTCAGAGAGGTCTGGGATAATTCGAAGAAGGCTAATATCCGCCTCATTGGAATTCCTGAAAGTGATAAAGTGGCCTCGCAAGGCACAGAGGCCCTTCTCCATAAAATTATGAAAGAGAATTTTCCAGACATACCAAGAGATTCTGAAATTCAGATAGCAGACAGTTTCAGCACCCCAGCATGACTCAATCTGAATAAGACATCCCCCAGGCATATCATAATTAAATTCACTAAAGTTAACATGAAGGAGAAAATTCTGAAAGCAGCCAATGTAAGAAACCCATTATCGACACAGGGAAGGATATTGGAATGACTGCAGATCTCTCTGCTGAAACTTTTCAAGACAGAAGAGGGTGGTCATCTACTTTTAATCTCCTAAAGCAAAATGACTTTCAACACCAGATCCTGTATCCAGCTAAACTCAGTTTCATTTATGATGGAGAAATTAAATGCTTCAATGACATTCATATGTTAAAGAAACTTGCCATAACCAAACCAGCTCTTTAGGATATTGTCAGACCTATCGTCCATAATGACCAGCCAAATCCTCTACCACAAAAGTAAACTCACTCAGAAACTTTTGATCAAATTCCAACTTCCACAGTGGTGAAAAAATTAGAAATGTCCACTGAACTTTCGAAAAACTCGACACCCAAAATTTTACCAGAGTTATCAATATTTTTCATTAATGGGAATGGCTTGAAATGTCCTCTAAAGAGGCACAGATTAGCTGCCCTGATACAAAAACTCAGGCCAGATATTTGCTGCATACAAGAGTCACACCTTACCTTAAAAGATAAATATAGACTCAGGGTGAAAGTATGGTCATCCATATTTCAGGCAAATAGTAATCAGAAAAAAGCAGGTGTTGCAATTTTATTTGCAGACACAATAGGCTTTAAACCAACAAAAGTAAGGAAAGATAAGAATGGTCACTTCATATTTCTTAAGGGTAATACTCAATATGATGAGATTTCAATTATTAATATTTATGCACTCAACCAGAATGCACCTCAGTTTATAAGAGAAACTCTAACAGATAGGAGCAAATTGATTTCCTCCAGCTCCATAATAGTCAGAGATTTTAACACTCCTTTGGCAGCGTTGGATAGATTGTCCAATAAGAAGCTGAGCAAAGAAATTTTAGATTTAAACCTAACCATCCAACATTTGGATTTAGCAGACATCTACAGAACATTTAATCTCAACAAAACTGAATACACATACTTCTCATCAGCCCACGGCACATCCTCCAAAATCGAACACATCTTAATTCACAAGTCTAACCTCAGTAAATTTAAAGAAATAGAAATTATTCCTTGCATCTTCTCGGACCACAATGGAATAAAAGTTGAACTCAGTAACAACAGAAATCTGCATACTCATACTGCATACTCAAAAATATGGAAGTTAAATAACCTTATGCTGAATGATAGCTGGGTCAGAGATGAGATGAAGAAGTAAATTGCCAAATTTTTGGAACAAAGTGACAGTGAAGACAAAAATTATCAGAACCTTTGGGATACTGCAAAGGCAGTCCTAAGAGGGAAATTTATACCACTGCAAGCCTTCCTCAAGAGAACAGAGAGGAAGTTAACAACTTAATGGGACATATCAAGCAACTGGAAAAGGAAGA